>JAOBRD021055262.1:0-11468 GCA_027575215.2 Hydrozoanthus sils | reverse complement strand
TTCCCCCCCCCCCCCCCCCCACGAGATCTGCTGGTCCGTCCCTATTAAATGCTTTAACGCGGCCGCCTGGTGTATGAGACACGACTACTGCAGTAACAAGGGAATAAGTTATTATTAAGTTATTTGAAGTCTGTTTCCCGTGACCTACTTTTTGGAAATCGCCTTCCATCGATAAAACTTGCCCAAATGGGCTCCGCAAGTGTTTTCCTTTCACACGACACTCGCTAATCACAGCAAATTGCGGTTGGCCTTGATACGGACGTCTCAGAAAACGTCCTTCCGTTCGAGGGCTAATCTATAAATAACTTTAGTGGAATCGACATACCAAATGGGTAGACTTGGAGCGTCCCTCTGTCTCCTTATTTTCTCTTGGTGTTATGTAATAACAAGGTCAGGGCATTACAGACTAACAATCTGATGTGAGCCGTTTGCAGTCTGAGCCCGAGTCAATGTTCTTCCCGCAACCTTAAACCTTTCAGTATGTCGCTAAAAAGCCCTGATTTGTAACGTGCCATTATAGGTTAGCCTGCATGTAGACGCCAGTCTCCGCTCGGCCAATTGAACGGCTATTACGTTACAGTTGGTACAATCGGCTTCTGCACTTAGAAAATCGACCAATGAGGACGCGTCCGTTCAGTTTGACAGATAGAACACCGTCAAAGAACAGCATTCACGGCGCTGATTTATTGACGGTTTTAAATATAATGTATGTATGTATGTTTTATGAAACGCAGGTTATATAGCTATGCCGTTCTGGCGAGGTCCGGCACGAGGTAAGGCTGAAACAGCTGTCCACGGCTGCTAACACTCGTGCTCAAACTATTTTTGGGCTCTGTACAGGTTTAGTTGAGGTCTCAGTGCCAATTTATTGGTTGTTTCTATACCATTAGTACATAACTATATAATATGTATGTTTTGTTCTGACATTTTGAAATTCATTTTTATGTCTTGCAGTACGCAAAAGCCACCTTTGGAAAAGTAGCTTGATGAGGACTAGTATAGCATGTTCTTGTGTAACATAAAATATTTGAATACCCAATTAGTGTTTATACTCATCGGCATCAAATCTCTTTGGTTAGTTTTTGACAAAAGTTAGCAGAGCTTACACTAATGCTATCAGTTACTTGTCAGATTGAATAAGTTTTACATCAAGTTTGACCGTTGCTATAAACCAGTTTTACTTGTGTAAGGCTACTGATAGACTTGTTAAAAATTAGTCTGTCTTGCTTGAACCGGTATGACTGCTATTAGACTATAGCGTAACCAATTTGTAAACCAGTTTAACTGGTAAATGAACAAATACAGATACAACGTAGCAAACCTATTTAAACGCGGTACAATAAATCATTGAGCCAATTATACACACAAATTTTATGGGTGTTAGGCTAATAGTAAAGAATACTAATGAATAGTACTTGAAAGACAAGTTGCACAAGCCATTGCAGCGTGTCGAAGCTGTGATTGGTGAGGTTTTAGATCCATATAAACTACGGTATTTACTGATTACCTTACAAGGCCTACTCCGGGTCCTTAAGTCGCCTTAAATCGCACCAAGTCGGCATTCTTCACCCCATTTTACCTTAAATCGCCTTATGTGGCCTTAAATGGCACCAAGACGCAGACATTTTTCACAACATTTTTCCCTAAAACGCCTTAAGTCGCGGTCAGTTTTTTACCAAATTCCCTTGAATCCTCTTAAGTCGCAATAAGTCGCTCTAAATCGCGGCGACTTAAGGACGCGGAGTAGGTCTTGTACTCAAAGCAGCAGGCCTTTGTTTTATTTTCACACATGTACAATTATCGAGTTTTGTGTTTGAGTCACATGTGTGGAAAGAACTGGTCCATTCTAACTATATTATAATTATCAGTGACCTTATAAGATCGAAACGAGGACGGCAACATCGACAATGAAGGCTTACGAATAACACACTCCTGGTTTGGCCTTCTCGATCACGTATGACTCGTTTGCTTTCTTTTTTGTTCAAGTTATGCTTTGTGAAAAGAAAAAGATTAAAGTTTCCTTCTTAAAGGTAAATAAAGATTTAGAGAAAATTTTCTGTAGGATGTTCTCGTGGCCGCAAGTATTCCAAAGTTAAACTTTTCATGTTGTGCAGGTGACCAGCATGGTGCATACTAGCTGCAGCTATTGCGTTCACCATTGTTCTTGCTGCCGGCGTTGTCGGTGTTACCGTCGTTGTCGGTTAAGGTGTCTTATCAACCCTCTGTGACGGACGTATCAAATATGAGTACTAGAGTGGCGGTTGTCAATCGGGTTTCACTTTAATGAACTATTAGCTCCAAATTCATTACAACTTTCTTTAAAGAAAATTCTATGTATAAAGTATTCTTTTTCACAAATGTGTCCCTCTCATCTTGTTTAACACCAAATATTTTTTTGAAGGGCCGCCTTCATAACCTGAACTTAACTCTAGAGACCCTGTTTGGGGCCATTGCGAGAGTTCATTGCCCGTTCTTTAAATGATTATTTCTTTCCGCGGGCTCTACCTCGACAGCAAGCCGGTGCGCAGGACGGGGCACACGTCAAAGTCATTGGCGGTGGGGGAGGGGGAGGGGGAGGAGGAGGTGCGCAGCATTGTTGTGGACAAATCTTTATACAGTAGTGAATGCAAATTGGTGGACACTGCTGGGGAGGTGCAGGGGCACCTGGACATCCGGGGGCTCCCATCGGTCCCATCGGACCCATTGGCCCCATTGGCCCCATACATCCGGGTCTTCCGGGGAGGCCCATACAACCAGGAGAGCCAGGGGGTCCCAAGCAACCCGGGGGCCCCGGAGGACCGGGCATTGGGCAAGGGACTGGACACGGTGGGGGAGGGGGTGGTGGAGGCGGTGGCGGAGGTGCACAGCAGGAGGGGCTGCAGGTTGGGGCACAGGCAGGGGCACAGCCATAACCACACGGATTGGCGCTTCGCTTCTCCAATTCCTGAGCTGTAAATACGAATAAAATATACATACTAGTTATACAGGGCTTTTGAGTAGGATGCCGTGGAATATGCCACGAATCACTTTTATTTTCCATATACACACAAGCCTTAAAGCGAGTGTGTATGCAAGGAAATTACAAGTGGCATTTTCCACGGTATCCCATGAGGAAGCTTTGCATAACTAATGTATCCCGTGCCTTGAAAAATACAGCAAATGTATAAAATATTATGATGTACTAGCTGTGTGTGCGCACTCCTAAAAAAGGCTTAACAAACGGAAACATGCAATACCTTGAGCAACATAAAAGCAACAAAAAAATTATCACGAAAATTCTGAAGAAACAAAAATTTTGAATTTTATTTTTGCGTGCATGCAGCAAGTCACAATGGGAAGGTTGAGTGGAATACTTTCCGTTGCATACCGCATAATATTCAGCGGCAATTCTTGCCTCTGATTGGCTCGGAATAAAAGTCAGCATCAGTAACGTTTCTAAGTGTTTCAAAAAGGTTTGTTATTGGACCTAATTCGACATAAAAAAATAGGAAGAATATTTTAAAAACAATATTAGCTCGTGAAATCAGTATTCTTGTTATTCGTGTAAATGCAGTGCCTTATCAGCGACCGCTGTGACAGATGGGTGGATTTAACACAAGGTTGATAAACAACTACTTTACGCGAGTGGCTGTTTTATCAAAAGAGTAACGCCACAGTAAGAACTAGGAAACTGTGTGCACAGTGACTGTTCTATCATCGCGGTAACGCAATATTGGTGTATCAGATAAAGCTACTATTTCTTCTGTCGGGTTTTAGCATACTCACGTGTATCTTCTACTTCTTTTTCTATCTTTACTATTTTGCCATGGTGAAGATATGCTTCAACAACTGCAAAAGACGGATGTAAGAGTATTATCGAGCGAGCAGTAGTTTGAATTGTCCAGTGACTTGCTTTGTAAACATGATTGTCAGTCTGGCAGCCAAACGAGTGAATTTACACAAATGGGCAAAACAATCAAACGTTCCGAAAGATGATGGCTCTACAATAGAAACTCGGAGAGGAAAATAGGAAGTGAGGGTGCATTCATTTGGGCCTATTCCAACTATTCCGGATTAAGAATAGAATTTTGAAATGTCTTCCAAATTGTCAGGACGATTTTGAAAATATCTATTTCAAATTCAAAATTCAAGAGTTTCGTTGTATTTATGTTTTATTTGTAACTTCACAAGAAAAACAGCCACAAGGATCGGGTAAAGTTTTTATTCCATGTACTCCTATTCCGGAATAGGCGCAAACGAACGCCCTCTAAAACTCTTCCTGGTCCTAACAACACTTTGTACTTCAAATTTGAGGTTCATTGACTCTCACTATGCGATTTTTATGGGCAATTTTAGACGTTTAAGCGCTAGGAATTATGGGTAAGGGTACAGGTCGCCATCTTTAGCGTAATCGTGGGTTGTCATGGCGGCGAGCACGTGACCAGCTTGTTGCACCGCAGACTGATTAGGATTTTTGATGCCAGACTCCTGTGTGAAAGCATAATTAATATAGTCGACTGGTTATATATGAAACTATTGCTGTAGGTCTTTGTTCCTCGTTTTGTTTTGTTTACTAGTCCTTGAAGGTGAACAAAATACAAAAGGTTTTGAAATGCAAATCAACAAGTAGCCAGTAAAAACATTCTCACAAACACTTTAAACAAAGAATGTGCACCCTCGCGGTTCGTTCAACCTACAACAAAACATCTTTGCTCATTCTTTGTATTTTCAATTCTTGTTGAAGTTTGCCGGCTTTCATAGCCAGTCGGCTATATTAACTATGGTGAGAGGCTCGGAGCTGTCTGTAAAGGAGAAGATCAGCCGGTTTTGCTCCAACATCAGCCAATGGTTTAAATTCGCATCTTCTCGGATGAGGACGTTAACCATAGGCTAGAGACTTATCAGTAGGGTTGTAGCACTTTTAATACTCTTCGACTACCCCGGAGTAATAACAGAAAAGATATATAAAAGGAAAAGTAGCATGCTTTACATTTTGTCGTAATCACAATATTTTTTTCAATAAAACTGATGCATGAAGAAGTTTGATAAAATGCAAAGAAACTGGATGGAATATTAAAATGAAAAATACGTTGCCGACAGAATCAAAACTTCGTTGCGCCGTATATTTTGTAAAGCCTTGTGTATATGGAAACAGAACGTAAATTGGCAACGGAGCCGATATCTTGAATTTTGATATCATTTCTTTACATACTTTGCAAACAAAAAAAGGAAGCATTTAGATTTCTGCGAAGTAGACCTTCTGTACGTTTGTGAGTGTTTTAGACGTGTTTGTTTTACTGAGTCAGATATTCCTTTTATAGATTTGTACCCCGCTCGTTTTTCGGTGGTATTTGCTTTAACCTGTTGCTCGTTATTGTGTTGACTTATCCATGTCCAAGCTCAACATGCACAGTACAACACAACATGAGGTGTGACTGCCATGCAATTTATTACAATAAATCATAGAAACGTCTTTATAGATTATTCTTGTTGGTTTCTCTTCAACGAACAAGCTCTAGTGCTGTTGATATGGACGTAGTGCTAAAGCTCTAAACATTTTCACACGTAAAACCTCCATCAGCGGTGCTTTAAAACTAGGGGTAGCGATGGATAAATCCGAGACTGTGCGAGATGGCAAGACGGCCTTTTTAAAATCCGAGCCTGGACTTTGGAAACCAATTAATAATCTGAGTCCGAGATATTACGATACAAAAAATCGGAGACCGAACCTTGAATACCGAGACTCTAAACACATTTCAAGCAAAATAGAGATTTGGGCTTTGCCGGCAATAACGAGAATTAATGCAAGCCATTTTGTGAGAAAATTCGATACTGCGAGATGTATATAAGAAAAAAAATGCGGGCAACAAACAATGATGAGATTTCGTGAACTAGCCTTAATTTGCTGAGAATTTCAGTTTTTGAGGGACCATTGGCTACCCCTAAAACGATCAACTCTTTAGTTTGTTCGAATATAATAATATATTAGCCATTATATACTCGCCCGGACGCATTTTAGCAGCTTTTATAAAACTAGTTTTGTTAACCACTATTTATTGGCCAAGAATTTAAAGAAAGAAATCTTGTTAGTTAAGGATTCGTATGTTTTATATGAGTAGCAAAAGGACTATTTCGCTTTAGAGCCAAATACCCAGTAAAACGATGGACTAGCTCGCATTCATAATCCGGCCATAATAGACAAAATAATCAAATACAGTTGCAATGTAATTGATAACCTTATAACTTTGCTATTGAACGGCGTGTTTTTGTCCTTGATTTTGTATTCATTCGACACTTACCCTTTCGAGCATTGCTTGAAGCTACAAACAGAACAAGACACACTAAAGCTATCTTGAAATTCATAATTCACCTGCAGGCAGAAAGAAAGGAAAATTTATCAAATCTCATACCAAAACAATCATTTAAAGTTTTTTGGTACAACTACCAAGTTAGCGAGGTTGTCAGTCGGAGGGTTTGCGCGCTCCACTGAACCGACAGTTCAAGGCAACCTCAAAAAGAAGCTAGTCAGTGTATCTTTCTGTTGCTTGGCTTGTAAAAACAACAACCTGTTCTTTTTCCGTTCAGTTCACTCCAAATAATAATAATCCACTTGAGAACAGCGTGAAAGTCGTATTTTTTGATCATTATACGATGACAAACTAAGTCTTCCAATACTGCTTTGACTTTATGTGGTTTCGGAAGGAAAAACCGTTTAGAAATATATCCACGTTTTATAAAACTACTCAAAGATGAAAAACTTCTTAGTTGCCTGGCTTAAAACGAAGGCAAAAAAGGTTTTTTACTGTATCAAAATTGATTAAAAAAGAAAACAATAAACTTGCTGAAAATTCGAAGACGAACTCACCTGTTCGAACCTGTGACCCAACACACTGCTTTTGATTGCACCCGTGGAGTTGTCACTCATGCCTGCAAACCACCCACCAACATAAATCCACTACTACCTCATCACGAGTTATTAAAATTTAACTTCTTAACTGATCAGTTCCTAAAAACTAAAAGTGCCAGATCCTCAAGAATATATATTATATATACTAATATACTATATTTGCTTAACTAATAAAATTTGCCAAGTCTACTTTTTGAAAAAAAAAACGGAAAGGTCATCTTAAACAGAGTTTCGACAATTGGTTTAAAAGTTGGAGAGCCAGTTTCAGTAAAAATTTTAATCATATTCAGCGCATGCGTGTTTTGTTGGGTCAGAATTAAAGAGCTATTTATCAAGTGAGAAACATAAAATTTTACTTGGTGCATGAGGTTATTTTTAAATACTTGCATCTTTTCCTTGGCAAGCTTCAACATTTTGTTCATGAGAGTTATTAGAAATTCTGCATGAGTTTAATTGTTAATGTGTGAAAACAAAATTCTTTTCGTTTATCTGTAGTCTTAACAATGCATTATAACACCAACAACAAGTGTTTTTAGCAAATGTTTACGTCTATTCTTGTGTATTTGATTTAGAAAAACTTAAAGAGAATCGCGCCGAAGTGCCACTCCTCCGTGTCAAATTTTACGGCCATTGTTTAAGCCAGCCAATCACAAAGCTCCATGCGAATTGTACTTGAAAATTAGGTCATGTCCTTCAAACAGGTTCTTTGAATTGCCAAGAGGCTGGTTCTACCTTCAATTATTTTATTTCTCCTTGATATTCTACCAATAACCGTTTTGTACGAGGTAAGAACCTTACTGAATATACTAAAACCATCTACATAGCAAGCACTTATAAGTTTTTAAAATGTCTTTCATCATTCTTAAAAGTATAGCGGGCTTTTTTTTTAAACAAAAGAAATCGCCTGAAAGTGTCTATAGAGTGATCAGTGATTAAGTTCAAAGCCGGCTCGTCAAAACAATTTATTCTGTCAGTGTTGATTCGTTTATTGTATGACATCATTCAAACTGGCTTCAAAACAAACAACATCTTCTTTAAAACTATTTATACCTTGAGTGGACTTTCTTAAGTTCGACTCAAACAATGAGCTTCGTAGAGTTACCGAGTTCAAAATTAAAGGAGATTTCGTCAAGAAGAAGAAGAAGAGAGAGGAATATAAGAAAAAATATATCTGATCACGCACTATACCTTTTTTAAACTAAGCTGCTAGTTTAAGTCGTAATCACAGCACAAATCTTGTTTCCCTAAGCTTTTTTTTCTTGTAGTTGTAGTTCAAAAAATCGCCTCTTTCCCGTTGTTTTACAAAGGCTCAAGCTGAATTGATTTTGTAAGAAACGTCAGTCCGTGTATGGGCGAGTTAGTAATACATTTTAATTTTTTATTAACTCAAAAGCTGTAGTTTTAATCGTTGTCGAAGAAAGCTTTAAAAGTCTTGACGATTCGAGCCTTAGCCTTTCGCTGGAGCAAATTGACATAGGCAGCTAATACTGCTACTCGCTGGAAACGTCAAATTTGAAACTTCATACGGCGAAGAGAAAACTATCAACTTTCAAACTGATTATAAATTTAGCTACTATATTATACAGACTTATATTTTTTAACTCAAATAGCAAAACTTCAAATATTGTTTCTTATGATATCTTCAAAGTGGTGCTTAGCGGTGTAACATTAGCAACTTGTTTCTCTAGAAAGAAAAGGGAAGAGAATTTTTACTTGATATACGCTGAATTCGTTTTTATAAAAGCAGTTCAAAGCGCCGGCGTGTAATTTTGATAAACTTAACTGCAAAGTAAAGAGTTTTAATCTTAATTATTCGCCATTGGAATTTTAAAGGTGCAGTGTGTCGAGGCCAATTGGCGAAGAGCTAATGGTCAAAACTGACGTTAACATTACTGAGACTATCAACATTTTAAGTCATCAAAAAATAGCTATTTCTACCTGATACTCTCTGTAAACACAGACGAATTAATTGGAAAAATAAGTATAACAGGCATAAAGGTCTTTTGAGGGGGGAAGAACTTTCTGATAGACAACGATTATTAATAATAAAATTCAGTTGCAGGTTTTAATTAATCAGAACACACGAGCCTGCCATTGCTTCTTTGGTCTTTTCTCTCAGTTTGCGGGTGAAACAGTTGGAGTGCACAGCCACGTTTTCTGCTTGCTACTCTCTAGATCTCTTTAAACCTTTTACTCACGCGTAGCGTGCTTGTGTCTGAAAGAACGTAGCATCTTTTTGATATTTTGCTTGTTTTGCAGATGGGGATCACAATTATACTTTTTAGCTGCTTGGTCGCCGCAGCTTGGGCTGGTCCCGTTAAAGGTGCGTGAGAATTACCAAAACGTACACTCGTTTTAGAAACACATATGATCACTTCCCGTGATACAAACAATTCTAGAAACCTTTTCCTTCTGGACCTACAGCGCTGTGCACTATCGATGTCGTGAATCAAATAAAAAAATGCAGCTATCGTATAAAATCGAGAGGCGGCCGATGCAATGTTTTCAGAACCGACCATCGTATTTAAAGTTAAACAAAAAATCGATTCTTGTATTTACAAGATCGCTACGTTCTCTATACCTCTTTGTCAAACATGCTTCATTTTGTCTGAGTCACATTGGGGGAAAAAATTTTATTTTACGTAATAGTGCACAACGCTATAAAAACTTTTGATGTTAATTTCTTCAAGCATAAAATCTTGATCTGTGCGGAACCCTTCTATGAATTTAGACAGTTTTATTAAAAAGTTCGAACAATAATTTTTTTCGGCAAACAGCTCAAACACTCTCCAGTGTGAGAGGTTATACGCTGAAACCATCTTTTACTCTATCAAAAATCAGTCTTTTGAAGAAAATCGGAGCTGATACGCGCGCAACCACTTGGAACAATGAATGAGCAACACAGCAAAGTTTGTATACTATATAGAATGAAGCAAAAACAATAATAAAACCAGCTAATAGATAGAATTAGCAAAGACAACGCGACGACGACGTGACTACGTTTACGTGCGCGCGCACAGCTCGTGGCCCTGAGACGTTGCCATGTACACTCGCGTTGTGTTTCGGGACGGGATTTTGATGTTTTTGCGTTGCGTTCACAACGTGACGTCTTCTTCTCAGGACCTCGAGCTGTGCGCGCGCACCAAAACAGAAGTCACGTTGTCGTCGAGTTGTCTTTGCTAAATCTATCTATTAAATATAATAGGATCGCGCGTGTAAGTCCTGGTTTTGGGTGCGCTTATAAACGGGGGGGAGGCTTATATCTGCGTGGGCTTAGAAGCGGAATAACGAAACGGATTAACTCCGGAAAACATACTACTACATTTAGAGTTACATTGACAATACATTTATTGAGCATCACACATTAAACGCATAATTTATTATTCAAAAAATCTATTTTTTTGATTCTTAAAAAGAAAAGCCAAGGAAACGACGCACTTAACCCTTTCAGCCCAGACCAGTTTATCAACATCTAACTTCTCCTTACATAACACATACAAAATAAGTCATTTGGTAATGAGAAAATGGAAATTGATCAAACAAGGTGAACCACTGAAGATGAAAAGCCAAATTTTCCTAAGTTGGTTATACAAAAAGTATGGGTCCTAGTTGGGAGAATTTACCAACACAACATTTGTCGTGTTTGGGGCTTAAAGGGTTTTAATGAGTAGATGGGCTTATAAACGGGAGGAGGGGGCTTACATCCGGAATACAGTGTTCGTTGGCAATTGGATGGGCTTTTATCCGGGGGGAGAGGGGGGGGGGGCTTAAAACCGTGGGAGCTTTAACATGGGATTTTACTGTGTTTGGTTTTTGAACTTTAACCAGGCCCAGGTGACTCAGAGGCTAAAAGAGAGGTCCTGGGAATGAGTCTGCACAGAATTAATTCTCGTCCCCAGAGCCCATCGCTCCTTTCCGGCTAAGAGAAGCGATGGGCTCAGGAGACGAGAATGAACAGATTATAAGTATATAAAGATTGGTTTCGAATTGTCCTCTTGTCTTTATATATTTACGTATGCTTATAAATATTCCAAAAATCATATTTCAAATTTGTCATTTTTAGCTCTTAAGTTATTGGCTAGCGCTAGGGCCAGTGTTTAAATATTCTATATGATTCGAAACTATACAAAAAAATTGTAACTTTTAGACACAAAAAAACTGTTGTCGTTTTTGTTGATAACCAAACGAAATGCGCCACTAATCACAGTTGCTTTCGTTTTGTAGATGAGAAACGCAGTGCTAACCCGTGCGGTTTCAACTGCGCACCCAGTTGTGCCCCTACCTGTGAGCCCAGCTGTTGCGCACCTCCTCCACCCCCTCCATGTCCAATGCCATGTCCGCCACCACCGCCCCCACCCATGCCAGGACCTCCTGGATCCCCTGGCTGTATGGGACCCCCTGGATCTCCTGGTTGCATGGGTCTGCCGGGACGTCCTGGATGTATGGGGCCGATGGGACCAATGGGACCGATGGGACCCCCTGGCTGTCCAGGTGCACCCGCACCCCCACCTCCACCGTGTCCACCTATTTGCATTCACCATTGCATGACAATTTGTCCAAAGCCGTGCTGTGTCCCACCTCC
>JAOBRD021055158.1:0-11468 GCA_027575215.2 Hydrozoanthus sils | reverse complement strand
TTAAAGCCTCCCCCCCCCCCCCCCCGATTTCCATCCCCTTTATAAGGCCACCCAAAAACCCTTATGAAGTTATATAAGCCCATGGCTTTAAAGTGAGGCTTTTAAGGTACGTTTTCTAGCCAAGAACAGTCAACAGGGCTGTTGTTATGATTACAATGCACCCTGAGAGAATCGAAAAAGACTCTTATCTCACTAAAAACGTAGAAAATATTAATTTAAATCTAGCAAATTTTAACTTTAAACTGTCTCAAATTGAATCACCCAATAGTTGCGCGAAGCATATTTTTAGCTTAAACTGAAATCCTTGAACCTAGCCATCCTGGAAACAGCTCACAATAAGCTAATGCCATAAAGATGTATAGAACATACATTAAGCCCTACTTAGTGAAACTTAGTTATTTTATACTAGTCTAGGAATTGAGTTTATAAGTTTGTAAACTATTTTAACTTATTATGAGTAGGCTTGAAGAATTTTTCGTTTCATCTGGGTAAACTTGTAGATATTAACCAACACGTTCGTTATATACATATCAAGAGAAAGAGAGATGTTGATGAAATCTGTAGATGTCTGTCCATTATATATCACAATGGAGTGACTGGATCACGATTGCGCGTAGACACCGTAGTAAAGTCTGCGTTTCCGCTGCGACTCATTCCTCTCACACAAACCGCGATTCTCGGCAACCCACCTCTGATAATAATCAATAGAGCTACAACAAGGGCACACGAGATCAAAATGATGGCCGTCACAGACAGCTTTAGCATGTCGAATGAAGGCGGGCTTCCTTTTATCCTGTTCTTGTAAGCATTTGCTGCCTCGTTGCTTAGTAACGGAATAGTAGGATCACTACTTGAGTGAGCGACAAACCTTTCTGTTGCTGTTTCCTTGGTGCTCGGGTGCAGCCGTGTGATGTCGTCACAGTAACCGCCCACTTTTCTTCCCCTTTCACAAAGAGCGGTGGGTATCACCTCACTTATCAAGGCAGGACGTTCGGTGGTAGGAAGGGTTATTGGCGAAGGAATAGGGTTACAGGCCTTCGATAGGAGATAATTGTGATCCGGTGTTGTTTCAACTTTTTTTTTTGTGCCCCAACATTCAAGTGGTCCAAGGGTGAAGTAAGACTTGTAAGCTGTGATAAAACATCACAATGATGGAACGAGAATTAAAAGAAATGCCGACTTTTGCTGTTTATGTGGCACTACTCACAACCTCAGATCAGCATTTCGAAAACATACTGTTCCTCTATGGGAGGATTTTAGTATGATGTCATTGTTATCTTTGCTTTATTAACATATATCAAACATTAACATTGAAACAAAATGAGCCCAAAATTAGATAGAGTATTGCAATGTGAATAATCATTGAAAGTTTTAGCTCGATACATTGAACGCTTTAAGAAAAAATGATCCTTCAAAAGTTGTTAAATTACAGACTATATGGTTGGGTGGCAAGATTTGCCTCAAATCTAAACAATAACTGCAAATTTTGGAGTTTTAAAAGGCTCATTTCTTCGAAAGTATATCAATAAATCAAGCTTAAACTTTGACTGATTACTAAATTTTTGCCTTTTTTGTTTGAATATGGAAAATGGATTTATGCCTTTACTATGTAAACAATGAAATACACCTGTACACAACAATCTAACATCCGAAAAGCCGGGCACCTTGCTTTGCTTGTGAACTGTGTAGAAAGATCGATAGCGAGAAACTCAGTTGCCAAAGAAGTGCTAGTGCTTTACTATATCTCGATCTTACTAAGCCTTACTGGAATACCAAGTCATACGATACAGTTACACGCAATACCATAACCATACCATATTGTATCATACCAATAACGCTCTTTATCATCTATATCATTGGACACTAATTTACCATACCATACTAGTAGTTACATAAGTCACATCTAATCATACTATATTCGTGTGTCATGACAACTAGAGCTATCAGAGCACGCTGTAGAATATACCAGCTATGCAATTCTCACTGGAAAATAAGGTACAATCATTTGAAAGATCTGTAAAGATGCTGTACTTAATACCTTGTTATTACTTTTTCCTATATAAAGTTCAACAATTACTGTGCTCAAAAAAGCACTGGCGAAGGATTCAATAGGCCTTTTGCAGCAATTGATCACATGGTACATATAATGATATTCTGGTGGGCAAAGGAATGTCACAGACACCAAGACAAGGCACAGTTAACTAGGAACGCGTGATTTTCTTTATTTTACATTTCCCAGTGGAGTCTGTGACATTCCTTTAGAATATCATTATATGTACCACGTGATTACTTGCTGCACAAGGCCTATTCATTTGAAATACCTTGTTTTCTAAACCTCAGCTTGGTAACTGGAAGCAAATCTTTCTCATCGAAATATCCTTCATCAAAATGCCATTTACCATCATTTGTGTCACAGTTACAAGGTTTAAGAGGATCGTCACAATTTCCCTCTTTCCCGCATGCGCACATACGACTCCCTGGATCAGCTCCTCCCCAGAAGTTTTGCTCTCTCCCGTCACGTGACAGCCACGACGTAGGCGGACCACTTGGTGAATTAAGTAACACAGGACTGCGAAAATTCAGCCAATAACAGGTTAAAGGGGGCCTCTCTATCTCATAAAATATATTTGATTGTTTAGCTTGTGATCAGGTTTTGTTTCGTTTATAAATAGAGGTGTTAGAGAAGCTGCGATATATAAACTACTTCGGTAATTACTGAAGCTATTTAATATTCTTGCATGCAAGGGACGGCATTTCAAGAAGTTTGCTGTTTCTGTTGTTGTTTGTAGTGTGTTTATTAATGTGTCAACTAGCAGATTTTTTTATTTGTCATATTATTGATTTCTTAACAACAAATATTTACAATTACCTGAAGCAGTCATATCGAATAAACTGCCGGCAATGTTCACTGCTTTCCACGAGAGCTTTAATCGTGTCCAAACCATCAGGATACTCGATCTTGTGTTCCAAGTATTCAAAACTCGGCGCATCCTCTTCAACAGATCTATTCCCCATCTTCATGTGTGTTAAAACTGTGTACGTGATTCTCTTTTTTGTGGCATTACAAAATGCTGTATAAAAATGGTTAGATTCTTTTACTTTTAGCTTACAGTGCGAGTCCCTTTCCAAACCAAACTGCCTGTATTCAGCACAGTTTTGCCTGTATATTGTATCTTCGCAAGTTTTACCTTTATACTCAGTGGAAGAGCAGTTACAAAAGTATTTCTTGTAATGCTGTTCGCATATTCCTTTGTTTTTACACGGGTTTGGATAGCAGCTGTTTTTGAGAGCACATCTACCTTTGCTAATTCGGCCGTGTTCAGCAATGTCGTAATCTTTTTCGCTTAAGTTATGATTGTTTACCTCCAAGTTCATGAGACATCCAACAAAACTGTGAAGCTTAGTTTTCGAGCACCTTCCAACAAATATTTTGGAAGATAACTTATAAAAGAAATCCCTCACAGTCATGTTCTCATAATTAACCCGTACTGTACTTAAGTAATCGTCAACCGAGACAGTCATGTTGTTCAAATTAATTCTTGCTTGTACACTGTGCCATTCACCGTCATGCAAGTTTTTTCCAACCTTCAAAGCATACTTGTATCCATTAGAAAGAGCAATTTCGAACCTGAGGGATCCCGACTGCAGTTTTAGCAGCAGGTTAAGTTTATTGGCTGTTCTTGAGATAAACACCCCATTCTTTATGTAAGTGCGAAACATAAACGATAAAGAAAAGCTTTTATTTCTTGTAGAGTGCTTGGGAACCTTTATTTTTATGTTCGAATAAGGAGAAAGAAAAGATAAAGGACTAAAAATGTTGTCATCATAAACACATCCATTAGTTAAACTTCCCGATTTAACTTGCGTATAGTATTTCTCCAAGGCCTTTATACCATCAAATATTACGTCGGCCAAACAACCACGAAAGCGAGTTTTAGTTTGCCGTTTTCCAGAAGTGCCAACGAAGAGAGTGTCATTTAAGCTGTGGCGGTTGTAACCTCGCCCTGTTATTTCTACCTCCGAGTATGAATCAAGAATAATTTCAGTTTGTCGGTTTGATGGCTTTACTGCCACTGAATGCCATTTGCCGTCAGAAAGATCTCTTCCTAATATGGTGCTTGTTATGTGATTTCCACCAAGTTGGCTTGTGAAACTGTAAAACACACAGTCAACAGAAGAATTCGTTTAATGACAATCATCCCTTGAACATAAAGGATGATTAAACAATAATATCGTTTGTTCAGTTGAGCCATACTTTTCTTAAGAAAACTCATCTTAAGATTTATTGCAAAATCTTCCACAAGTGGAAACTGTCTTTTTTTTCAAGTTATGGACAAAACAGAATCTTATATATATATGGAATCAAACACCAACAATATATCTGTTTTACTTTTTCTCGTCCATTTTGTCAAAATTTATATTTTTCTTTTATTCTAATATGCGAAAATCGAGAATGTCATGTTACAAACGAAACTCAGTGAAGGAAGGTTTAATACAGATCCTGAATTTATAGATTGACAGAACTCCAGGCCTCACTAGTCTTTGTTACTTCTCGAATTCCAACACTCATAAAATTGTATTTTCTCTTTGTAGTATCTGTCATTTAAAAAAGAAATTGTCGAATTTGGTGTAAATACAAAACCACTAGTTGTTAATGTTGTTGAATGAAAACTCTTGTAGAATATATCTTTACGATTATAGTAGAACAAGAAAGAAACTCGACATACAGACCTTGTTTCCTCTTAGTTCCAGCTAGTTTTAAGTAAAAAGCTTAAAAACTGCAAAAATGAAATTTTTTATAAAGCTGCATACTTTCTACCCTTGTTTGCAAAAACTAAACAGCCCAAACCAAAATGTCAAACCCTACTGGTAAAATAGGAACGAAGGCATGTCTTTCTTACATTTACTGCATGATTTGAAGAATGTAAAGCGTATGGCTTTTTTTCACTAACAAGAACTTTAATTTCGAGTTGAAGTAATAGTTTTTACCCATTATGTCGTTTTATAACCTTGTTAAACTTTATCATATAAAGTGAAGTACATTAAACCAATGTTTGAAATTGGCTAAGCCGAAACCGACGAAACTATACGAAAAAATAAAAAATTCCCCCGAAACACCTAAGCTTTATAAGAACCGTTTATGAAGGAACTTAACTTGTCTATTTTGCCCAATCTTGCTTTCAGTCGGAAAAGAGCTAGAGCATCATGGTTACCCATCTATAGTGCTCTTCTTGTGTTTTTCTCTCGGATGAAACTCACACGAAAAACATGTAAGGACTTACCTTAAACGTCCTTGAATAAGTTCAAGTCGATAATAACTACCAGTAGATTTTGCTTCACTGAATACAAGAATTCCATTTTGGTGTATCGTTCTGAATCGCAACTCGAGAAAGTTTCGCCGGGCATTCGACGCAGTGGAGTTGAGACGGATCCCAACAAACTGTTCTCCGGTAAATGTTATCTCTTTAGCAATTACTACGATCAATGATATTCCGAACAGGATTACTCTTACTACAGTTCCTGCAGCCATTGGCAAGTTTTTTCACATCATTTATATTTGACAATTCAATCTTGAAGCAGTTTTCAGAGATGTGAAATTAGTTGTTTTCTTCCAATCTTGCAATTGCTGGCTAAGAGGCACATAAAAATTCACATTTGTTATCTAACCACCTACAGGTTTGGCATTATTATCCCTTTGATAAGATACAACCGCAACGAAGAAAAAGATTTACAAACTTGATAAACAAATAACAAGGGAGATGTTGACACCACTAGAAGTAAAAAGGTTTGACAGTTTTCACAAACCGCCCATTAATTTTAGATTACGAGAACAACTTTTTTTAAGCCCGTGCAACCTTAAAGTCGATTTTTGCTAAACTTAAAAAAAAAAGGAAAATCTTAGACACATAAAAAAGTCGAAGAAAAAAAATTCGAATAATTTTGGGATCGTAGCTCTCAGAAGTTGCTAGAATGTCAATTCTGTTCAATCAAACAAAAAAAAAATCCGTGTAAGTGAGTGCTAAGAAGACTCAAGTCCCCAAATTAACCGCTTTAATACTATAAAATTAGCTTCTAATTAGGCTCTGAAAACCAATTCATTCTTGGTGTGTGACGACGTACAAAATGATTTTCTGTTTCAACTAATAAGTAAGGCAGGTGCTCTTTAAGAAGTTGAAGGGGCTTTTATGGACATAAAATTTGTGTTGATAAAAAAAATCATAACAGTAAGTGCTGTTAGCTGTAAAATGGGTTTAATACTTCACTATCTTAAAGTATAACTAAACCATACTCTCAACTTCAAAAAAAAACTTTTCAGGTTTTGACAATTTCGTGTCATGTCATATGTCATATTGTTTTCGGCGTTCTTTAATGGTTGGGAAAAAATGAATTGGATATTTCAGAGTAGATAGAACACCACAAGATCTTGTCGAAAACAAACAAATCTGATTGGCCCTCAAAAGCTCATACTTTCTTTAATGGACAACAAAGTAAAAGTGACCGCATTATATTGAAAACAAGCCATTGTTAAGGGCGAACAACAAGTCTAATACTTCTTATATATTGAATTTTAATTTCGACCTTAATGCTCAAAAGTATTACGTGTGTTTATACCCAGAAAATGCTTTGTTTTCTAATCGATGTTTAATCGTTTTTATTGTGTCGTGAAGAAAATACCATTAGCATCTATAGCCTTCTCGCAGGCGGTTGGTTGTTTCTTTTAGCGCGTAAAACTCACAGGGCACGCCGCCATCTTGGATCTCGTGGTCGAGCGGCACGGTTTTCTTTCCCTATTTTTTGTGTGACAGGAAGACACAAGAACTGGTTTCTCTACATAATTTTGTGTGATAGGTAGAAAAAAGTCTTTTTTTGCCTATTTCTTGTGTGACAGGAAAACACAAGAGGTGATAAGAGATAGTGTTCCTATCTACTTTTTAGTGTGACAAAAAGGCACAAGAGATGATTTTTCCACCTATTTTTATTGTAACAGGAAGAAAAAAGAGACGGTTTTTCCCATTATTTTAGTGTTTAGTGTCAAAGGAAGACAACAGAGATGATTTTTCTACCTAGTTTCTTTGCTTTATAGGAAGACACAAGAGATTATTTTGGCTCTTTTTTGTGTGTGCCTGGAAGACAATAGATATGACTATTCTACCTACCTACTTTTTAGTGTAACAGGAAGACAAAAAGATGGTTTTTGTGCCTAGTTTTTTAGTGTGATAGAAAGACATAAAAGATTATTTTTGCATTTTTTCGTGTGCCCGAAAGACAAAAGAGATGATTTTTACACCTATTTTTAGTGTAACAGGAAGACAGAAGAGATGATCCTTTTCCGTATTTTTAAGAATGACAGAAAGACACAAGAGATGATTTTCCTACCTATTTTTTGGATGACAGGTAGACGAAAGAGATGCATGATTTTTTGCCTAGTTTTTAGAATAACAGGAGGCACAAGAGATGATTTTTCTACCTTAGTTTTGAGTTTGATAGGAAGACTCAAGGTATCATTTTTGCTCTATTTTTTGTGTGACAAGAAGACACAAGAAATTATTTTTCTACCATTTTTTGAATGACAGGAAGACACAAGAGATGATTTTTCTACCTATGTTTTAGAATGACAGGAAGACACAAGAGATGGGTTGTAGTGTGACGGGAGACAAAAGAGATGATTTTTCTACCTGTTTTTTGAATGAAAGGTTAGACACAAGAAATTAGTTTTGCTCTATTTTTTTTGTGTAACAGGAAGATACAAAAGATAGTTTTTCTACACATATTTTTTGTGTACTCGGACAAGAGATGATTTTCCTGTTTTTTATTGATAGGAAGACACAAGAGATGGTTTTTCTATCTATATTTTAGAATGACAGGAAGACAATAGAGATGATTTTTCAGCTTATGTTTTTAGTCTGATACTGATAGGAAGACAAAAGTGATAAATTTTCTACCCATTTCTTACTGTGCCAGGAAGAGAAAGGATAAATTGTTTACTCCCTAACATATTCATGAGCTATAAGTTTAACGCCATCCTTATACAAACAAGTTTCTATCCTTAAAAAAGCAAATTCCATCCCTGCTATAACTGATATGGTAAATTTTTAGCTGGCACATAACTTTTCAAATTTGTTTGTGCTTCAAGTACTTTTTCGAGGAAAATTATTTTATTCATATGTTTTAACTCATTTAAAATTGAGTTCCCCATATAAAATATTAATTTTTTTGCTATTCGAAAAATGTTTTGTTGAAAAAAACCCCGAATGTTTTCGGTCGAATCGATCATAATCAAACTGATGGTGATCAAGTCGACCGCAAACGTCAGTTTATTTTTTGTCAACAATACATTTTTTAAATATAGCCAAAAAATAAGGGCTAGTTGAGACATTGGCCATGGCCTTTAGACAAAAAATTTAAAGACAGATAATCTAAGGCCAGGAGTACAAAATATAAAAGTTCCACATACTATTGTTGGTATCTGTAAACAAAAATACAAAACAAGGATAATAGTGCAAAAATACAAAAAAAAAAAGGAAAAATCCCGCAATACTAAACAAAGTTAGACGGAGAAAGAACAAGAATAAACACCTTTTACATAATGTTTAATGCTAGTGCGCTGTCTTACAGGTTCAATTGTATCTTTGAACAACAGTTCAGCGAGGATTCTAAGTTAATATTCTTCAATTGTGAGATGCTAAACGATCTTGAAAAATTTTAATTGGCAACTATAGGGCCCTACACAGAACTTTTAGTACGGCTAGGGTAAAAACAGTATGGGTACCAAAATATTTGGTGCGGCTGGACTAATTTTGCAGTGTAAGCGCGTTAATTTCTGCGGTAAAATTTTAGGTAGGGAACCAAAATTTTCAACCATGTACGTTTACACTATAATCTGAATTTTTTGGTACGGCACGGATAAAAATGATACAGATGCCAAATATAAAGAATACGGCTCGGAGAAATTGTAAGTGTTGAACATTCTCTTCATAAGTTTGTTTCTGGGTGCTTTACATTAGGTTTTCACTTCTTCTAAAACACTTTATTTCTCTGTTTGATCACCTTGAGCCATATTTCATCAGTTACACCTGGGTTTTGCACCATCTTTGTCCGTGCTGATATTTGTGATAATCGCATTAAGTTTATCCGTGCTCTGACTACCATTCGACACGGTCCGACCACGGGTGGGATTGAGTTAGTCCGGCACGGATGAGGCAAAGTTGTTTATCCGACAAAAAATCTATCCGTACTGAACCGTTTTTTTGGGTACGCGTGTTTTTTTTCATCCAAGCCGTGCCAAATTTTTTCTGCAACGTAATTGAGGTGAAAAGGTAGTCGGAGCACGGGTGAAGTTAGTACGGCACGCCTTTGTGAAAATCTACATTGTAAGCGCTCGTCCGAGGCGAACCAAACTATTCTAGAGAAGCCTTATTCTTCTTGTCCAAGACGCAAAGTTTTCTAAAAAGATTTAGAGGACGGACGTGGAAACCAAGCAAATTTAAGGGCTGTTTCAAGAATATAAGGCAAACTTAAGAGAAGATTCTTTAATTTAAACCTGGTAATTGCAAAAATTGCAGAAAGAAGAGCCGTTCTTTGGCAGATTAAATTTTTTGATCTTGGCATCGGTATCAAAATGTAAAATCAAATTCTCTGAGATGTATCTAAAGAGAAGTGTAAACGAAGACTAGAACGCTATTTCTTGGTACCTGCATTATTTTTATCCGAGCCGTACCAAAAGTTTCGTGAAGTGTAAATGGAGTTTAATTGGTCCACTGATATACCCTATCCTAGCTCATCGCAAATTATAAAACACACAAACAAAACCACTAAGATATATCTGAGCTCTCGAAAAGCCTTTATATTTTTATTTTTTTTTGAAAAGTTGCATACAACTTATCTTGAATATTAAACACCATTTTTCTGGGCGTCAAAACCGCTTTGTTTAATCTTACTTTATTCCCACATTGCAACTGCAGAGAGATAATACATCTTCTGAATAAGATATTTATATATAACTTTTTGTTTAAAAACCTTTACACACTTTTCTTTTTAAATCTGTTTATGACTTGTTTAAAATACTTCATGCATTACAACCGTAAAAAACAGACAAAGTTATGTTTTTATGAAATTTTCTCAAAAGCATATCCTTTAGAAACTAGAATAAGAAAATCTTTGTTTCAAACTGTCAATCGAGTACCAGCAGACCCGTACGTCTTCATGTTGGTTTTGATGATGTTGTATCATTATAAGTTTTGAATGAGTTTGGTGGCCAGACTTCTGTAGGGACTTTGGAAAACATGGTTCAACAGTTTAAATGACTTAGAGCACTCTTGACACAAATT
This sequence comes from Hydrozoanthus sils, assembly GCA_027575215.2. Taxonomy (NCBI): domain Eukaryota; kingdom Metazoa; phylum Cnidaria; class Anthozoa; order Zoantharia; family Hydrozoanthidae; genus Hydrozoanthus; species Hydrozoanthus sils. The sequence goes on along the minus strand of JAOBRD021055158.1, from coordinate 1,140 downwards.
TTATTTAGTTCTTTATCTAAACAAATGTAAAGACTTGGACTGTGAAAAAAATATCGGGTTCTATTTAACAATTAGACTACGAGCCCGAGTCTTCTATGAGGTGATAGTCAAAGAGGCGCAGCCAAGTTGACTATCGCTCATAGAAAACGAGGGCGAGTAGTCTAATTGTTTTAGCAAAAATTCACTGTGATCTCATTGCACGAAACGATAATAAAGAAAGCGTCAAAGTGCGCGCGATGTGAACTGGTGCGTGTTAAAAACATCACGTGGCCTCGGCCTCGAGCTTTGACGTCAGCTCATTAATTCGAGCAACAATGGAAGCTTAACAGAATTTTCGAAAGTTCAAATACATTAAGTTAAAAAAAGGAGCGATGATGTTTGCTTTCTTACACATAGTACGTATCACAGAGTTGAGAGAACTTATTCCAAGCGAGGATTGTAATACCAACTTGCCGGCTACCGCTCTCGGGCTCTGGAACAGAGATTCAAGTGGCTAGATAATTCTATACTGTTATAACTGGGCATCTGGGCATCCAGCAACTTAAAGCATTTTCCCATCAGATTCATCTTCTTCGTCATTTAGCCCGCGCCGCCTTGATGGTTTTTTGTTGCGAAAACTACGGCCAGGGTCTTCAGTTTTGCAAAGAACTAGCATTTTTTTCGTCATTTGCCGCTGGCTTTCTCTACCTCTTTTCCCAAAATACAGTATGATGCAAAACCACGAATTGTGAAGCAGCTGAGAGGGACATTTTGTGTTGGCTGGGCCAAGTTGTTGTTGTTGAAACAACATTTCTGTCTGCTCATTCGTTATGGGACTTTTTCCAACGACGCCTGCAACTTTTCCTTCTCTTCTAATGGACTTTGCAAGACCATCCAAAGCATCACTGCTTCACACTTCACTTAAAGACTTGTTGTTGGAAGCGCTTCTCGGTTATCGGTCGACAGCCGCTCGGACCGCTTTTAACAATGAAATTTTGAAAAAACTGCCATCTTTCTTGCGAATGTGGATAAATAGTTTAAAAAAAATATCGAATGCGTCGGCGAGTAATATAAACTTGTAGTATTGTGTGATAAATAAATTATCGTCGCCGTCACATGACTGGAAAAGCTGACGTTTCGAGCGTTAGCCCTTCGTCTGAG
>JAOBRD021055053.1:0-11468 GCA_027575215.2 Hydrozoanthus sils | reverse complement strand
TACTACTACTACTACTACTACTACTACTACTACTACTACTACTACTACTACTACTACTACTACTACTACTACTACTCGAACCAAACTTCAGCTCACCATACAACAAGTCCTTGGGGATTCACCTGTCTTCCATTCGGTGCACATGGCCTAGCCACCTCAGTCTACGCTGTCTGAGGGGGATGAACATTGAGGGGATCTCGGCTCTTTCAAATACCGTGTTGTTAGATGTCGTATCTGTCCACGAGATGGAAAGGATGCGACAAAGACATCTCATATGGAAAATGTTCAAGCTCTTCTCCTGAGCAGCGTAGGCTGTCCAAGTCTCGCTGCCGTATAGTAAAGTGCTCACGATGCAGGCACGATAGACAACAACTTTAGTCTGGGTAGTTGGTTTCATGTTCTCCCAAACTCGAGCAGAAAGCTTTGCCATGTTAGTTGCAGCCTTCCCAATTCTCTTTCCAAGCTCCACATCAAGACAGGTGTTATTTGAGATGGTAGCGCCGAGATAAGTAAACTGTGGCACGGCTTCAAAGGTGTAGTTTTTGATGGTTAGAGCAGGCGTGGCTTCATTGCCCTGACACATGACTTTCTCTTTCTTCTTCTTCATGGAAGGTTTGAAGGCCTCGCATGCAGTTGTTGTTCTTTGCACATCTCCTGGAGTTGCCTTGGAGAAAATCATGTCTACAGTCGGCCTGTTGGAGCAAAAACCACACTGGGCTTCAGGATACATCCTTACAGCAAGCTTTTATCAGCGGTATAGGTTTACTCGGGTAAACAGCTTTCCGGCAATGCACAGAATGTAGATGCCACAGTTGTTGTTGCGGTCGCTGCGGTCTCCCTTGTTCTTGTACAGGGGGTTGTAGTTATAAAGTCCCTCATCTCCCTGGGGACGGATCCCTCCTCCCAGCAGATGCAGAGCAACTGATGGAGATTGTCAAGCAATTAGCTTCCACCACATTTGAAAACTTCAACCGGGATGCCATCTTGCCCTGGGGCCTTTCCAGATAGTATATCATTGATTACCTTTGAGAGTTCTTCTTGTTGGGGGTGACATCCAGTTCAAACAAAACGAGGATCCTCTCAATGCTGACGAGGACAGAGGGTGAGACAGAGTTCATTTCACCACAGAGCTTGCTTTAGTGTTCAACCCAACACTCCATTTGTCTTGATTTATAAGTAATGGTCTCGCCAGTTGAAGTTTTCAGTGGTGCGGACTTTGACTGTGTAGGTCCAATTGCCTTCTTGATGCCCTCGAACACGCCTCTCGAATTTCCAGTATCAGCAGCTGACTGGATCTCAACATAGAGAGTTGTTAGCATAGTTCTTACATTCTTCTTTTGCATTGCATCTGCCTTCACGGAGTGCTTCCAGAGAGCTAGGTGAGGGATTACGCTAGTAGTTCTGCAGGGCATTCCCCTTTGCTTCGATAAGTGACTGAAGAGTCATAAATGTTGCGTTAAACCAGTCTTGGGTTTTAGATTCTTTCTTGATAAAGACCTTTAATGCTGCATGGGTCGTGTCCCTAATATGGCATCATCGATCCTCTGTATGGAGCTCCTGGCATTCTCCAAGTTTCGAGCTCAGGATGTCATGGATAGAGAGACGTTTTCAGGGATGGCAGTAGCGGCAGTATTGATGCCAAGTTTGGCAAGTTGCTTAGCAGGATGGAATTTCTTTGGGCGCATCGGGATATTTGTGCAGACAAGGGAATGATCAGTCTCGCGGTCAGCACTGTCGTATGCTTTTGTGATACGAATGTTTTCAAGATGCTCCCGTCTTGAGATGATGAGGTCTAGATCTGAGGTGCATCCACGAGAACCTGTGATTTAATTTCACGCCAAAGAATGTGTTTGTAATGCAGGATGATGAGTGTATAGCTCCAGCAGACGTTGACCATTTTTGTTGCATTTGCCAACGCCAAAATGACCACGCCAGTTGGGCCAAGAGCCTTGATCGTTACCAACTCTGGCGATGAAATGACCATGGTGGATCAGCGCTTCATTCTTTGGTATGTTTGATAGCCTGATAGCCACAGCCTGGTTTGCCAGCAAGACAGGTGGACAGTGGCGGGAAAGCACCTTATTGGCTGGAGGCTGCCCAGTTTGAGTGGGCGGTAGCTATCCAATGGGGCTAGACAGCCCCTTCCACTGCCGGGAGTAACCCCTGACGTCTGGCTCTACAACGATCAAGGCATGTAAACTGCCACTCCTGGTTTGTTTCCGTGCCAAGCGAAGCCGTGCAACACGCTGAAGTTGCCTCTCCATGCGCTTTGCCTGGGCGATTTGTATGGAGAGACTGGTTTGCCTGTGTCCCAGAATCCCCCTCTTGGTCTTGTTGGTAGAGTCCGAAGGAAAGGTAGAGCCGGTACGTTCGGGACCAGGTCGACTGCAGGAGTTGCCAGTCGCTGATATACCATCAGGCTGCCTCACGGGACTCCACTCTGGTTTTTCTTTTAGGGTTAACCCCCTTAACCTTTGACTATCCCTAGTAACCACAAGGCAGTGGAAAAGACAGAAGTAATACAAAGATATCAAGAACATTAAAACAAAGATAAACATTTAGAGCGTAACTTCAACGGGCGCTCGAGACGCCGCTTTAAAACCAACTTCATGGAAATTGTCGAGAGGATCTGTCAGAACCAGACGCAATGCTACGCTTCCGAGATTGCTGAATTGTACTGCATGCAGTACCAAGTCTAAAAATGATCCGGTGTGTAATGGTTACTTCCAACTACAAGTGGCCATGGATTGTGCGATCACAAGAAATGTCCTTAAAACTTCACCTCCAAGCTCAAATACAGCATTTCAACTGCCATTTACAATGGTAGCTGGCTAGGCGAAAAGCTTATTTACCGTCACAGCAACACTTTATTTTCACATTTATATTTACAGCCACAGTCACAATCACAATCACAATCACAGTCACAGTCAGTCACAATCACAGTCACAGTCACAGTCACAGTCATAGTCACAGTCACAGTCACAATCACAATCACAGTCACAATCATAGTCACAATCACAATCACAGTCACAGTCACAATCATAGTCACAATCACAATCAGAGTCACAGTCACAATCACAGTCACAGTCACAGTCACAGTCACAATCACAATCACAGTCACAATCACAATCACAATCACAGTCAGTCACAGTCACAGTCACAATCACAGTCACAGTCACAGTCACAGTCACAATCACAGTCACAGTCACAGTCACAGTCACAGTCACAGTCACAGTCACAATCACAGTCACAGTCACAGTCACAATCATAATCACAATCACAGTCACAGTCACAGTCACAGTCACAGTCACAATCATAATCACAATCACAGTCACAGTCACAGTCACAGTTACAGTCACAGTCACAATCACAATCACAGTCACAGTCACAATCACAGTCACAATCACAGTCACAATCACAGTCACAATCACAATCCCAATCACTGTCACAGTCACAATCACAGTCGCAATCACAGTCACAATAACAGTCACAATCACAATCACAATCACAATCACAATCACAGTCACAGTCACAATCACAATCACAATCACAGTCACAATCACAATCACAATCACAGTCACAATCACAGTTACAATCACAATCACAATCACAGTCACAATCATAATCACAGTCACAATCACAACCACAATCACAATCACATCAGTTATAGTCACTGTTTTGATCATAATCACAGTCACAATAAATACACAATTACAATACAGTCAAAATTAATCACAGGTACTTTATTTTTCAGCCATATCGACAGAACACGTCTTGCTTCGTGTTTTTGGTATGCAGGACAAAATTTTACAGCCTATCAGCAAAGTATCTTTTTCTGATCTTACATTCATAGTATCTTTGTCATGGGTTTTTTAGCACAACACTGTATACATATATAGGAATATTCGCTAACAAGACGGTTAATTTCACGTAAACGTTATTTTTGATAGATACTAAGTAGCGAAAATTAATTGATTTCAGTGGAAAAAACTCTATAAATGTAACTAAAACTTACGACATTGATCAATTTTGATGGAGAAAGGCCAAAAATTCGCAGATATTTCAAGAATGGGGGGGAGGGTATAAAGTTGCCCTCCAACGTGATTTTTACATGGCCGTATCGCCATCTTATTACATGCAAACCCCAAACTCGACAGATATACTAATTCTAAAAGCATTCTTTTAACCAGTAGAGATAAATTTTGCTTTCATATTGGTCTAGATAAAACTTTTACAAAACCCGCAAAAGGGCTTATTGGTTGAAAAAAGAGTGTTCAATGTTCAGAGAGATGTTTTTATTTTACTCAAGTCATCTGAATTCTTTGATTTCTGCACAGCTTGTATCTGTAAGGAAAAAAAATAAGAAAAAGGTTTAGGTTAACCCTAGAAGGCACGAGGCGGTCATTTTGACCCCCCCCCCTCCCCCTCCCCTCCCCTCTACTTTTTGGGGACAAAAAACTTGCTATTTTACCGATTGTCAAAAACTTCCGCACAACTGTTCTTTGATTAATGACACATCTTTTGAACCTGATTGATGACGTCAGCGTTCGCTTTCAAAAAAGATGTTCTGCCTGAAAAAATGACTGGAACTTTTTTTGTCTATGTTATAAATTCAGTAGTTTTTCTTTGAAATTTCATGTTTGTAGTTATTTATAGCTGTTTTAGAACTTTTTAAAACAAACAACAAAATCGAAACTTTGGCTGATTGCCGCCATTTTGTATTTTTGGAATTGGTTGTCATGATAACATATAGAACTTTCTTGATTACAATATGTGTAAGTTGATCATGTGCAACTACCTTGCCAAACGAAATGTCATTATCTTAACCGTTTGCAACATTTTGGTATCAACAGTTTTGCAGTTTTAACATTTCTTATATCGATTTTATATCGATTTTAGGTCGATTAGATGAATATCATCGAAGAACACCAATTTTACTCTTGGTAATGTTGTTTCTACAGTTGCCATGGCAACCAATTAATTGTTACATGGTTACGCTTAATTGAAAGAATACTTGACACTTATTACATATACCAAGTTTCAAGGCAATTGGTTGCATACTTTTGAAATAAGACGGGGGACACCCCCCCTCCCAATGCCTTCGTGTAACTTTTTTTTCTTCATGCGTTGTAGGGTTAAGTGTTAGCATGTACCATGAATAATATCAAAAACCCTTAACATGACTCAGCGTGACAACCACCATCACCACAGTATAACATGTAAAGACGAGTGTAACGTTGCGTGACAGCCACCATTACCACTTGATAGTATAACATTTAAATCTAATGTAACGCAGCATGACAACCACCATCACCAAACACTGTATAACATGTAAAGACTTATGTTACGTGGCGTGACAACCATCATCAAAAATAAAATCAATCACGACACTCTTCAAGATCAGTAGGTACTTACTGTTCTTTTGCATGGTGTCTGTGTACAACTGTTTCTTAGATCATAAGTTTTCTTATGTCATTGGATGCTACAAAAACACACGTCGTGCTTGCTTCTAGACTTATTATTATTCATTTTGTTCAAATTAGATCTTTGGTACACAATATACCATGTAAAGAGTAATGTGACGTGGCGTGACAGCCATCAACACATAGGCAATAGCAAAATAAATCATATACGCAGCAACTAAGACTCTTGGCCACTGCATCCAGTACATTTGTTCAAAGTGTTGAATGCTGTCTGTTTTACGTTAACCGTCATGCACGTTAAAGTCGAACTGAACCCTAAAATCGACTTTTGTGAAACAAAATCTTTACAAGTGTGAAAACGATGTTTAGCGTTTTTTTCCTCTTTTCGCTTTGATTTTCGGAGAAATTTGAGTTTAAAACACGTTACGTGCCGCATTGTACTGGTGGCTCAGAAACAGTGAGTCAGCTGAGAAAGATTGAGGCTAAGAAGTCAGATACGGGGGCAGAATTGGCTCGGACTGAAAAGATTTGTCATTGGAGTAAAACATCGCCCACAACTTAAATCATAACTCTCTTGACTGTGTGATCGGGCTTACGACAACAAAAACAGTTCAAGCGCTCGATCGCTTCCCCATAACCTACGTCACACGTTTCTTTCGTTTACCGCTGACAAGTTGACAAGCGCCCACTCTCAACGACCTTAAACGAACTGAAACACGCACATTAAAACTAACATTTCTCGGAAAATCTGCGCGACACGAGGAAAAAACCTTTTAAATACGGGTTCCACTCCTTTAAAGATTTTACTTAAAAAATTGATTTTAGGGTCCAGTCCCCCTTTAAAAGCAGGCTTTATGAGACAAGTTAGCCATAAACTGACCTTCGGGGGTCGTCTCCTGCCGATCTTTGTCTGTATAACACGATACCGATAAGAATAACTGCAATGACGATGAGAATTGCGACAACAGCAATGATTATCCACAAGATCTCACCGCTTGTCAGCTCGGATACAATGGCTGCACTATTCGTAGTGGGGGCTGGCAAATAAAGGACAAACAACTTGTTAATCCGTCCTTTCACAAAAACTGGAAATAAGAAGGTGAACGTGATGTACATAACCAAAAGTGAAAATTACAATTTTGTACAAAAATTTATTAAAGATAGTGGAGGTGACACGTGCTTTGAAAACGTTCGCGTTTTTCGTTTCAGTTCTCAGTTGGTTTCACTCCAATTTCAGATTACAGGCGATACAAATCTACCTGCATATTTCGGTATTGATTTCTAAGAAACCTACTTGAGTGCAAATTCAGACCGCACCGGCTTGGAGAGCAAAAAAGACGAGAGTAATCAAACATTGAATTCGGTGAGGACTGACCCAGCGTCATTGCTTTTTATTAGAAATTAACCATTCGCTTCGTTTGATAAATTACTCCCGAGCGCTATAGCTACAATTATCATACAAGAGCTGGAGAAATGACCCCTCCGTCCCGGCTTTATTTAAAAATAGTCAGTCGACGACTGCATTTTTCTTTATACTTTTACAATATTGCAGCACTGTATCTGTATGGGACTTTCAGTATTCTATAATTATAAAAGAACATCGGGTTTATAAATTATACCTCTCAAAAAACTTATTATTCGCTGTTTGAAGGGAATTTTCGACTCTGTCGAAACAGTTAACACGCATTAATTTTTATTATAAGAACAATTTTGTAAGAACAAAGACTTAAATTTTCTTAACAGTTTATAATAAGAACAAACGTAAGAAAACTTTATACGTAAATCATTTTAAAATTGTTTATTCACATTGTAACTTGACTCGCCTGCTGTCAGCACCGCTAAATACCAAACGAGCTTATTTAATAGCGTAAAGAGTATTGAATATTAAAAATTTTTCGCAAATTTTCTTTCCATTTTCTAATGAAATAAATTTAGACGTACTCACGCTTTGTCTTTATTAGACAAAAGCTATAAACTTAACTCGACAAAAAGAGCAAAATGAACAATTCTTTATCAAAAAGTCCTCCAAAAATGCTGATAGCTGTGCTTGAATGAATGTCGAACCAAAATGGGGTAAACTCAATTTTCTACGGAGCGACGGCAGAGATAAACAATTTCTGTACCGCGCGGATGACGATCGAGCATGAGAAGTCGGCAATCATATTCGGCTAGACGAAATTATACGACGTCCGAACGACATCTGGTGATTGGCCAGAAAGCGTTTTTCAGAATCACGTGGGTTTATGTCCTTACTTACGTTCGGAACCTGCACGATGACATTATGGCTACAGCCTTCCCAGAAGGCAGTAGCCACAAAAATCAATCTCACGTCAGACTGCCTAGTCAGCCATGTTGTTCTTCTCGACCACCAAATTCTTCTGGAAAACTGCTTTCTGTTTTTTTTTTTATGCCAACGCAAGAAATATAGTAAACATGACACGTCTTCTAAACCTCGAGCTAGCCACAAATCGTAATGATATCATAATCTTAACTGAGACACATCTTGATGATTCAGTATTGGACGCATGAATACTTCCCGCCGAGTATCCAGTAACTTGCAGCGAAAGACTATCTGCAGGTCTACTGTCTTGCATGTGCTCGCTAACGGCAACATGACAACAATGATGGTAAAGGCAATGATAACGTCGACGGTGACAACAATGATGATGGTAATGGCATCGATAACATTGACAGTGACGACATTAGTGATGGTAAGGGCAATGATAACATTGAAGGTGACGACAATAATGATGGTAACTGCAATGATAACATTGACTGACTATCTTAGTGATGGTAGCATTGATAACATTGATGATGACGACAATATTGATGGTAATGGCAGTAGCAATTTTGACTGGACGATTTTTGTGATGGAAAGGGCAAGGATAACATTGACGGTGACGACAATAATGGTAGTAAGGGCTATGAAAACATTGACCGGAGATCTTAGTGATGGTAGTATTGGTAATATTGACGGTGACGACAATAGCGATTGTTGTGGCAATGCAAACACTGACCGGACAATCTACGTGATGGTAGCATTGGTAATATTGAAGGTGATGACAATAATGATGTTAATGGAAATAGCAATGTTGACTGGACGATCTAAGTGATGGAAAGGGAAATGACAACATTGACTGGACTATCGTAGTGATTGTACCATTGGTAATATTGAAGATGATGATAATAATGATGTTAATGGTAAGGATGAAGCTGACCGGAAAATCTTAGTGATGCTAGCGTCGGTAACATTGATGGTGACGACAATAATGATGGTAATGGCAAGGGTAACATTGACTGGACGATCTTAGTGATGGTAGCATCGGTAATATGATGGTAATGACAATAATGGTGGTAATGGCAATGCAAACGACGACCGGAGATCATTAGTGATGGTAGTATTGGTAACATTGAAGGTGACGACAAAAATGGTGGTAGTGGCAATGAAAACATTAGGACCGGACAATCTACGTGATGGTAGCATTGGTAACATCGATGGTGATGACAATAATGATGTTAATGGCAATAGCAATGTTGACTAGACGATCTAAGTGATGGAAAGGGCAAGGATAACATTGACTGGACTATCTTAGTGACGGTAGCGTTGGTAACATTGACGATGACAACAATAGTGATGGTAATGGCAATGATAACATTGACGCTGACGACAATAATGGTAGTAAGGGCAATGCAAACATTGACTGGACGATCTAAGTGATGGTGACATTGGTAACATTGACGGTAACAACAATAGTGATGGAAATGGCAATGGTAACATTGACAGTTACGACAATAGTGATAATAGTGGCAATGGAAACTCTGACTTGGCGATCTTAGTGATGACAGCTTTGACCAGTAACATTAACGGTGATGACAACAATTATGTTATGGAAATGGTTACATTGACTGGACGATCTTAGTTTTGGCAATATTGACGGTTACGACAATATTGATGGTAATGGAAATGCAAATATTGACTGGACATGTTAGTGATGGTACCATTGGTAACATTGACGGTGACGACAATTTTGATAGTAATGGCAATGATAACAATGACAGTGACGACAATAGTGATAATAGTGGCAATGGAAACTCTGACGTGGATATCTTAGTGATGACAGCTTTGACCAGTAACATTAACGGTGACGACAACAATTATGTTATGGAAATGGTAATATTGACTGGACGAACTTAGTAATGGTAGCATTGGTAACATTGATGGTGACGACAATAATGATGTTAATGGATGTGGTAACATTGAACTTGACGATATTAGTGATGATAGTGGCTATTGTAATGTTGATGGTGACGATAAAAGTTAGGCAAGGGTAAAATTGCCTGTGGCAGTGCGAGTGATGGTGGTGGCAATGTTAACTTTGTTTGTGTTGATAAAAAGATGAACAAAATGAATAGCACCGTATTTATAGGGCTTCAAGTATACTAAACCGCCAGCTCAAAAGTTTAAATGAATAAATCAACAGACGAACAAATGGAATGGTCATTTCGTAGGGTTTCAACTAGTCTTTAATTTAGGTACCTTTATATCAGTAAGAACTGATGAAAAAAAAGGTTTCGAAAAACCTTGCTTACTAGCTTAAGAAGTACGTGCATGTCAAGATGCATAAGCGCCTGATCTTTTACAAAGGGATAAAGAGATATTCTCGCGCAAACAAGAATGGCTGTTAAAATAACAAAAGCTAAACAACAACAAAACACAAAAGCGAAAAGCAGCGGAACAAATGGAGATTAGGAATAATGTGTCAGTCGAGTTAATGACATGGTATGATGTCGCCTCGCAACTACAAAAATCAGTATTTTCGTTCAAATTTAAATCAAGCTCTTCTCAGAATAAAAAAGTCGTGGAAGATGTTGGGAGAAAGCCACTTCAAGCTTTCGAGAGAGAAAACATATTGATTACGTCGAATATTGTATCACTGCGAAACAACATTCCAGAGACCATTAACTACAACGATCACCTTCAACAGATCAGTTTCAGTAAAACAACAAACACGAAACGAAAAACATAACATCGTAAGCATCTACTGAAGTAACAAGCTTTACAATCGATTTCTATTGCGCATGGCTTTTTAGTTGTTTAAGTATAGCGTTGATAAAAAGTTAACTTTTAGAACAACAATTGTTTGTTTTATATATCTCGAAGCTTCTGACTTTAATTGATTTAGCGTTTATCACTTTATGTCTGCACATACCACTATCTGTTGTCTTCCCGTCCATGACTGACTTGATTAGGAACTCGACAAAGTAAACCAGAGATGCTGCCCGCCGTAGGATTTGTTTGTCTTGTTGCTTCGAGATGAAATTTTCTTGTTTTCAACTCAAAGTTTCAACGCGTGCTACGATGTGGAAAATCTTCCCTTGTGTGACGTAGTTACAAAAACGTGATTGCAAACAGACAACAACTTCCTGATCTTTATTAGCTTATAAATGACTGCCACTCAGATAAAGGCAGTTAATACCACCAACGCAAATAGCTGATGAATCCAGTTCCGTCGAGGTTTGGCTTCCGCCGCCGGGTTAATTCTTGACCTCATATTTTTTCGTATTAGAATAAGATAAAATAACAACTGTCAGAACCACCTTCCACTTGACATTTTTTATGCAAGAACCACCAAATTTTGCCAAGGCCGGTTTTATTAAGACTGCTCTTCCATCCGATTTCCAACCTATTTGAGATTCCAAAAGTAACTATACCCTAAGAATCTGTGTTTTCACAAAACCGAGGTTTAAAACAGTCTTCTTTGGCTTTGGTAAAAATTCTATGGGGCCTAAAGTACCAGGTGAACTCAAAGAAACCATTAACCTAGCGTTTTTTAAAAACAAAATCAGAAAAGTTGATTTAAACACAATTTTAGTTGGAAAAAAATATATTAAAACTGTCTACAGTGTAAGCTATTGATAGTTTGTAAGGATTTTATTAACATATTTATATCTATACCACTTTTAAATCTTTTACTTTTTACTATACTTTTAAATGTCCCAGTTTACTAGTCTAGACTGCTACATCAGCTGACATTTAAATAAAGT
>JAOBRD021054949.1:0-11469 GCA_027575215.2 Hydrozoanthus sils | reverse complement strand
TATTTAAAACTGTTGTTTAGCCCCCCCCCCCCCCTCCCCCTCTTACTCGATACGCTACATCCCCAGCCTAAAAAAAGATTGAGAACAGATTTGTCAATATTTAAGGTTTTTAAGCAATCATTTAAGTGCATTGGATTTAATATTAAAGTTTGAATGTGACTGCTGAAATGATAAAACACGAAGTCTCTTCTGTTTTGAACCCTTGAAAGTAACGAATTGCTAATCAATCCATTATGCCTTGTGTTTTAGTACTGTACAACCACTGGCGAATATACATACACAGTACGCACTTGAGTAGTGTTTTTATAAAAGGATGTAATATATCTTGAAAGAGAAAAGAACACAGTTTTTTTTCTTACACACAATCTTACAACATAAAAATAAAATAACGCGGGGGGTGAGACTTTAGGTTCCACCCCTGACATTATAAAATACAATGCGAGCACGCATCAATAATTTGTGCGAGCAATCGAGCATTGCCTTAAAATTGCGAGCACATCCGAATTCTGGGGGACCATTGGGAACCCCTAACCTGCTAACATACACTAAGAGAATACGCGTGAATAGTTTTCTTTTTTTGAAAAAAGTTGTATTAAAAAACATTCTCGATCATCCACATTTTACCGACCCTCGGCATTTTACCCTCATCCCTCGGTATTTCATCCTCTTCCCTCAAAGTTTTACCCTCGACCCTTGAAGTTAGTCGGCCCGGCTTCGGCATTTTATTCTCGACCTTCGACAAAAACCTAAACTCGCTTAGCTTTTGTATTGGAGATTACGATTACGATTAGGTGTTGTGTGTCGTCTTGAAACTGTGACTCGTGAGTAAGACTGATCAAAGCTTGTAAAAGCAGTGCTATGGTCTACAAGTCGAAAATGGATTATTTTTCCGTGGTTTATTCGCGGACAACGCTTTTCGGGTGTGTGTGTGTGTGTGTGTGTGGTGGGGACCCTCCTATCAGTCCTATATGCGAGGAACCCAATGAGTTGTAGGAAAGAAAAATAAACTACAGCAGGACATAGCGAGCTAGAGTTGTTTAAGAGAGTTCCATTCCTTTGGAAAACTATCGAATTTATTTTTCCCCTTATCTCCTTGAATATACACAATATTTAAACGTGTTTCTATGGTTACGGATAACAAACCTGAAGGTTGTTTAATTTTGTGAATGAAATGCTCTTCATGGAAACACCTGGAGCGAGAATCTATGCATGCTAATTAACATGTTCAAGAACGCTTTCCAATCATAACAGTTTAAAACTAGTAAGTTATTGGAGAAAGTTGTGTCATATAATAGTCAGGTTATGATTTCAACATTACTGGTGTTAGTCTTTGCGGGTACAGAGTTATAGCAGTTTTACTAAATTTCGTTTACATGGTTTTCCATTTGCTATTCAGTTGGCTTCAAGTTGATGGAGTGAAAATATTAATCCCTTTTCTGTCTCAGAGTTTGCTCTGCTTCATAATCAATGTTATTGTTTGTCTGGCCTGGCTAAACAGTCACGTCGTCAATTTTAAGCGTTGCCTTAAAATTGCGAGCACATCCGATTCGGGTTTCCTTACACTAGGAAAAGATTTCCCCCTCCCCCCTTTCCCTCAGCCTGAGGCCGTCCGCAATTTTTTTTTCTGCGACAAAACTGGGGGACTGGCCCTAGTGCCAGCTAGGTAGAGTAAATTTTAAAATTAGATCATGGTCAAATCGACAAGTACCGCAAGCGATTCCTCACAAAATGGCAGTAGAAAAGAAAGGTGGAGTTGCAGTGTCGTTTCTTTTCTCCTATGTGTGCTTTATTGTGCACTTGGTTGGCGTAGTGTATCACACACAACTTGGCCTCGAAGCTCATGAAACGTATGGAGGCAGGTTTAAATTTCTAACTTACATCAACATGCTGTTTCAACTGCTCTACTACAACATAGCAACCGTTACGAAATTCCAACACCTCATCAAGAAGCAAGCGCTTATATTTGAGTGGATTTGCGACATATTTTTCAGCTGTTTTGCATTTCCCCTTGGAATAATTGTTTGCTTGCTGTTCTGGGGCCTATACGCGGCTGACCCACATTCTTGCACTACGGAGGAGGAAGCCAAAATCATTCCAAGATGGTTGAATCACTACATGCACACGTTCCCAGCTATTGCTGTTGCTGCCGAAATTCTCCTCTTCAAACATGAATACCCTATCCGAAGAAGTGGAATCAAGATTATCCTAACATTTTGTTTCATCTATGCAGCGTGGGTAATGTGGATTGCTTTTGCTTCCGGCATTTGGGTTTACCCGTTCTTAGAAAAGATGCCATTGTGGGGAATTTTTGCTTTCTTTGGATGTGCTTTTGCTATGGCTGTACTGATTTATTTACTTGGGGAATACATTTGTTCCTGGAGATGGCGCGAAACCGTAGCAACAAACAAGAAAGAGGATTAGGTCTAGAGACAAAGAAGCTAGGATTTAATTTTACGCTCAAACGATCCGTGTACTTTATCTGCAAGGGTACCGGTATCTCTGACAATACCTCGCCAAATTACCGTTTACAATTGCTCCTCGGCAATATGATATACCTATATTATAAAGTTCCTCACGAAGTCGAGTAAATTTTAGAAGTTTTACTATAAAGTGTAGATAAGAACGTTTAATTTGTTACCCTTTCGGTCATGCATCCAAACACAACGAATCATTGTATAAGTAATTATGTTTGCCCGGGACAGTTTTTAGATTTAATATGCTCGCTTATATAAATTATGATGTAGTCTTAAGTTATTTTTGTTTCTAAACAAATTTGTTTGCCCCCTTTACATCATACATCTAGGGAAAACTTCTGTACTGGTTTGTTCTTCAGTATGTATACAATGTGCAATCAATGGCTGATGCTTGAAACACTTGTTATAGTGATGACATAATTTTCAAAAATTAAATTTTGGAGACATGAATGAGGTAAAAATTCCTTAGGAAGTTCTGTTTTTATCAAACAAAGCTTTGGAATGGTATTATTGATTATAATATCTAAGTGTCATTTCATTGGAATAAATAAACTGAGAGAATTTGTTCCAACGAACAGGAACATAGCCAGGATTTTCTTAAAAGGGAAGTCTCACTGTCTCAGAATGAGGGTTTTGTCACCAGTTGTAGGCTGTTTGGTTAAAAAAGACTTACAAGGGGGAGGGGCTCACAATCACCCCTAGATCCCCACCCCCAGGCTACATCCCGGAAAAAGAATATCACTGTGTTACCATTTTAAAACTTCACATTGCAAAAACTTTTTGATTATTAAATTTGATTTTTTACCTAGAATCATTGTATATGCAGCAAACTTGCAATATGAAACTTTTGCATTAATGTTTTGAACAAGTTTCCCCCAGTAAACAATCAAATGGTTTACAATCACTCTGCCCAAGTTGGAGATAATATTTTTCTTGCATTTTTATTATGGAGGGAATTTGTGTGGTAAATGAACTAGGTAAAACAAACTGCAGATGTTTGAAAATCAATGGTAACTAGTGTGCATCTGGAATAGGAAAGTGTTCTGGTTTTTATAGTCCTAGACAGGGATCAGATGATACAGATGAATTATAATTAAAATCAGAAGCAAAAACAGTTTCTGTCAACTTGGATTTATTTTCAGGTTCAAAAAAAATAATCCAATGTCCATATCTTTGAACAGTGTTCAGATTCGCTACAGTTAAGAAGCTGACTAGTTTGTTTGCAGTTTAATTGCAGCCAAAAGAATCAAGATATATGGTATTCTCTCTCTTGAAGAAACAATTGTGTACTCAATGTTAACTTTTTTTTATCTCATTTGTTATTTCTACACACTAGTATTCTTTTCTTAAAGAACTACCTAAGAAAAGTTAAAATTCCTCTTTCAGTCACTTTTATATTTATTTTTATTACTGTACATTTACTCAAGGTTCTAGTCGGTGAGTGAAAATAACTTGTCACTTTTTATCTAAGACACAATCTGTTCTGTTTCTAAACTACTTATAATAATGGTAGCTTAAAAAATACCTTGTTAGTTACAATATGTAAAAATACTTTATCAGTGTTTGCTCTTTGTTTATAATTACCTCTTTATAATTTAAACTATGTGAGGTGGTGGGGAGTCGACAGTCTTCATGTTGCTTAATATAGCATCACTTTCAACTGAACTGTTGCTTTCTTGTGCAGATGCATTTTTCTGAGCTCCACTTTGACCTACATTAGCTGTTCCAGTTTGAATGGCTGAAACCCACGAGTCCTTTTTGATGTGACTTGATGGATTACCTTCTTCCATTTCAACTTCCATTTGATTTAAATCTAAAGCAGAATCTCTTTGAGCTGGAGCAGATTTAGGTTTGTCAGTCTGCATCACTTCCTGTTCAGGGTGATGGAATGACTCAATTTGCCTTTGGTTGTCTTCCTGTTGAAGCAGTGGTCTCCATACATTGTCTCTATTTCTTAAAGGAATAGAAACCACAGGCTTCCACACAAAACTTCCATGCCGCTTTCCTCTTATTGGTTGGTTTGGATCAAGTCGAGAGTTGTACTGATGCTCATATGATATTTTTTCAGCAATTCGAGTATTTTTATTGAATTTTGAGCATGGCACTATTCCTGTTGCAGATTCTGTAAGACATGGGTTTGCTTTATGCTGACTTGTCACCCTTTGTGGACTTTTCTTTTGGAAGTCAGATCTTGAGGTAGAATCCATGCTGTAGTTTGGTTTCTTTGCAATTTTTTCTGGTAATTCATTGGGCCACCAAGGATGGAGATCAGTACTGTCTTTAATTGTTGTACTAACATGGCAAATCGGTTCACATATGAAACGAGGGTTCTGCCGTAGAAATGTGGCAGCGGTAGACTGTGGTTTGTTTTTCCGGCCAGCTGATAGAATACGATGCTCACTGGGTGGAATATTATGTCGAACATATTGAGCATTGTAACTTGTTGCCACAGTGGTTGTACTTTCTTGGAAATCTCCAAAAACCTGATAAGTATTGTGGCTGAAATTTAAACAATTGGTTTTTTTTACTTATAACATTTTATGATAATTACAAAACTTGATAAGGTTCAAAATAAACAGGCTTGATTAAAATCACATCAATACTCTGCTATCTAGAGTCTGATCAGGCATTACAGGGTGGGGGGGGGGGGGGTGCTGTAAATTATGCTGGGATGTTTTGGGCATAGCGCTTGTGTATAAAATAAAGTTTGCCTTGCTTAAGAAATGTATGAAGTTACACAATGGGTCTTTTTTGAGTGACAAAAGAAATTTGAATTTTTTTGGTTTAGGGGGTTTTTTGTGATGGGGATTTTGTTGTGAAGTTCAGACCTCTTCCAAATGCCCATGCAGATCTAGTTTCAATCTTTCATATTAGAAATCTGGGGATTTCGATTATGAGAATGCAACAAACTTGGACCTGAAGATTCAATCATTCAAGCAACCATTGATATCATTAGTTCATGCCCAGACCCAAAGTGTTGCTATGCATGGCATATTATCAATTCATAACACAGGTGATAAATTTTGTTGTGTTTGTTCAGTATAAAGTACTTAATTCACAGTTAAAGGGAAAATTCATGTCTCTAAAAATTTCAAATGTGTTTCTCATTTAAAAAGAAGCAGAAGTCAAAATGTAGGAATTGGTGCACACATAGATCTGCGACCAGTCCTTTGTCAAGATTTTTACTCAGTTAAAATCTGACCGAGTGTTCGAGTTTCAAGCTAGTACTGAATAGCTAATGCTACCCACATATATATAAATGTAAACCGTATTTTTGGATAAACTTTTCCCTGCACTTTTCTATTTTCGGCCATTATTTGTAAATTTTATTAAGATTCGTAAAGCCAATTTAGTAAATATATAAATCTGCAATGATTTTGACACGGGGCTTGGCTTTTACCATGCCAAAAATAGCTGTTTTGTTTCATATTTCAGGGCCCTTTGGCTATTTTTCTAATTGTTTGACATCGCATGTCATACAATTTGACAGCGTTTCGGTGCTAATTCCATTATTTAATTAGTGTATAGTGTTTCAAGTCTAGATTCTTGTCCAGTAATGGATTCAAATCATTCAATGTTTTTCAGGCTATATTTAATAACTTTTCGAAACAAATACGTGGTGCTACGACGGACGAAGCAAGAGCTTAAAATTATTTGACAAAAATATACCGATGGCAATAAAGTAATTACTCTTATCCCAGTGTTTACGTTAGTGATAACGAGAAACACCTCGCTATTGTTAATTTAACCAAGCAGAAAAAAATTCGCCTGATTTCTCAAAAGTTAGTCCCAGCCAAAAAACAGTGCTTTCTCAGTACCAGATTGCATTGATAGCGATAAATAATTACAACATACCGTGGCCAGCCTTCTACTTTCTTTTTCCTTGCGATAGGAGGAAGATATATACTAGCCATTTTTGCGAGACGTCCGGCTGACGATTTACTCAGTGTGTTTAGTGTTGCGTCTTTTCGCCGTCGAATGCACCGTAAACTGTTCTCTTCAAGTCATCGTTAATACTGTATATTTAAATATATTTCTATATGCAAGAGCTTAAAACTGTATGTAACAAACAGCCCACACGAAGTGCCTTGCACGGCAGATCTTATCAAAAGTCAAAAGAACTTTGCTCGTCTGTCTCGTGTGCTTGTTGCAGCGGAAGCTACAGCTGCTATGGCAACAGAAACCGCTACTCTCTCGCAGGCTCAGGGAATCTTGATCCTTCGTAGAAACAAGGTTTTATACATACAGTATTGGTGTACATAGATTTTGCTTTCATTTATCTCCATAAAGTATGGTTATTTTGCGAGCAAAGTTGGTTATGGCAGGTAAGATGATAACAAATGATATCAAAATAATGTTAAAAAATGTTTTGTTCTACAATGAAGTGGAAACACGACGTAACTTTCCTCGACTGTTGATGCCACGATAGCGGTGAACAAACAATTTAGCAGCAATATATTGCTGTCAGACTGTGCGTTGAGTCAGTTTTACTAAAGCGATTTTCTGTTAAGTTAGACCTATTATTTTTTAGGGGATCCTTGTGTTGGAAAAAGTGCCATTGCCCAGGCTTTCCACAGTGATGGAACACATTTTCCAAAGAATTACACTCTGGTACGGCGAATGTATATATATATTTTTGCCAAATCTGTCCTAAAGTTGTACAGTAGTTTTTTAAATCCAATTCTAGAACACCAGATGTATGTAAGTCTTATCTTTAATGGGAATACATTCTTTTTTATGACCAAGTTCATTGGGCTTTTTTTCAACGTCAGCTATAAAAATTGGTGAGGAATGTTTTATTACCAAAATTATAATATATATGCATGCTCCTAATATATCCATTTAACTATTTTTTCTGATTTTGTTTTTATATTTTGTACATTCATCGTATTCTAATTTTTTTAGCACAAACTCGACCCTGTCAAACTCTTTTTATCTTTTCTATCTATCTAATTAGGTCACTGAGTACGGCAGTGTGGCAAATTTTAAATTGTTGTTTATATCTGAGGTTTCAAATGATTGTTTTTGTCTTGGTATGAACAAGTAATTGATTTGCATGCTTTCAAATCAGACAACAGGTGTTGAGGTGTGTGTGAAAGCAGTCAATATTCCAGAGACCTCAGACACAGTGGTGAGCAATTTTTGTTTTTAGAACAACTACTAATATTTGTTTCTATTGTTTAATATGTGAATTTAAAGTTATAAGAGATGAAGCTATAGCAGCCTATGTGGTTTATGATTTGTTATTATTAAAGTCCCTATCAAGCTTATTTTTTTAAGTTCCAGATTAAAACTGTTGTCATCTGTGAACTCAAAAATCAAAACCAAAGAAAATTTCCACGTTAAAGTATATGCTTTTTAATCAATAAAAGATTGGGATGTAAATTTTGACCGAGCAGGCTGGGGACTGGTAACCTGTGACATAGCAGCAGTGAGTTGTGTGGTTTTTGTTTAAAAAATTTTCTGTTAAAAAATGTCATAAAATCTTTATTTCAAAAAATTTCATAGGAATAATTGATTGATTAAAGTTATAACAATGTGACTATTGTAGCCAGAATCGAATTTTTTGAGATAGAAAATATTGTCTCTGCTTCATGCCTCATGCTACATCATATGCCTCCTGCTATGTCATCAGTGCACACTTTAAGTCTAAAAAATGTAACAGGAACGGCAAGAAAAGGTTTTATTTTCAAAAATTATTATTATTAATGGGTTGATGCTCTTCATCTGGAACTTAAAATAAGCTTGATAGGAACTTTAAGAAGTTGTACAAAATGTTGCATACAATCATGTGCTTGAAGAGGCACAAATTTTGGAGGATGCTCAGCTACTGGTGATTTTGCTGTTTTCATCTTATAGTAGTTGCTTCGTTATTTCAAGTGTAACCATATTATTTTGGTACAATCCATTTCAGTTGGTTAGTTACTATTATTTGTGCCAAATAATTATACTACTTTGACAATGAATGTGTTGAGTCATTCATGCAGTTGCTCTGTATATAATGAACTTAAATCACTTATTGAAAATTCATAAAACAGCATTTCGGCCACATCACTTGGCCTTCTTCAGATATCTGCTGAGAAAAGCCTTGAAAAGATCGAGGAAAATTGGTTCAGGTGTGGCATTAAGGAGGCTATGTGGGAAAGAGTCGAGGGCCCATATCAACAATAACTTTAGGTAGTTTGGGGTTTGTGTTATTATGCACACGTGGGGCTGGGTTTTACAGGATGTGCCGATTGGTCAGCTAACATGTGACACTTGCATGGTCCAAGCTGACTAATGGCAGAAATCTGAAGAAGGCTATGTGTTACAGCTGAAACAATTTGTTTTTTTTTCTATGAATTTTGAATATGAAGTGATTTAATTTTAATAAGTATATTTCTTTGTTCTTTATGAGTTATATGCATGTTTATAGTGAAAAATTAAAATGTTTGAAACACTTTTCTTTTACAAACAATAAAACCAGCCACTATGTTTTTGATTGAAGATAATATTTCAGTCTGTTTTTCCTGTATAGGAGCTTTACATTTATGATTCTGCAGGTAAAGAAGTGTTTGCTGAGACTGTTCAACAGCATGTAAGTGTTCCTTAATTTATAAATATCCATGTAGTGTCAGATTCTGCCAGAAATATTCAAAGTTCTAAGTTGAGAATTTTCTGCAGCTTGTAGGTGTTTACCCCATTGTTGTTTAATTAAAAAATGTTTTAAGGTCATTCTTATGGCTGTCAGGGCCTGAATCAAAACTTGCAATAATTTTTAAGTTTTCTTTTTAGGATGTTAATAGGAGGCTGCTGTAAAAAATTCGGATTGATTGTGTAACTTTTAGTAATAAAAAAAACGCCTCTCCAATTCAAGGACGATATTCATCCCATAGTTTTTGAGCCACGGTGCTCAAAAACATGAAATTCAGCAGTTTCACTGCAGTTATATGTTCTAATTTTGTTGTAATTGTTTCACTGTAATGTATGTTGTACAAAATGCATTATTTTTCCTTGGGCTAGCACAACTTTCCATTGCTATGGGTGACATCATTGTTTACACTCCCATGGTCAACACACATTTTTTCATTATTGTACTTTGATTGTTTTGGCCAGCGGCTTAGTGAATTAATTTTCAAGATTTTCCTTCAAATTTTCAGATTTTGGGCAAAAAATTTGACAGAATTAGTCAAATTTAAAGGTGTAAACACAACAGGCATTAGTCAAAGTTGATTTTTTCCTTCAGTTTTCAACCAAATACAACAAAACTTGGCCAGTTTGTAGTTTAGGCAATGTCGAAAAAAATGTGCAGAGCCCAAAGGGAAAAGGTAAATATTTCTTAAACTATATCTGGTCAAAATAGCATTATATTTTCAAAATTTCACAGATCAATTAAAATGCCTACAAGTTAATTCAGATTTTGGGTTCTGTACAAAATCTTTTTTTTTGTAGGACAATCAACTTGGATGAAAACATTGCCGAATACTTTTGATATACAAAATTAATATTGTCTGGAAATGAAGTGTAATATGATGATATCAAGAGTAGCCAACTTTACTAATTGAATAAGAACTTACTATTTTCCAATACTTGTACTGTATATTGCTGTTGCAAAGTTTCATTAACTTTTTTGAAGTTACTTAAAAGATATTAGTGAAAGTCTTAGGGTGTCTTAAAGCATTTTCTTACCTTAAGATACCCTTAAACATGATAAGAATTTTATTCTAGAAGAAAAAATCATGATTGTATGAATGATATTAATTAGTTTTAGTTACTTATTAACTTAGTGTGAATTGGGGATTTCTTAGGCAAAATACTAAAATTCCCAAGTATCCCTTCTCCCTGGTGTCTAATTTTGCCCCTCCCTGGCATTCATCCACTGGATGCTATTCAAGCAAGTTGTGTCTTTTAGTGAAGTAAATTGCCTAAAGTTTTGGTAGATTGTTGTGAGCCTAAGGCTAAACTGACATTTCCCCCCTTCCCTCTAGGAATCAAAACTATTTCTCCCCAACATGGATCCACCAGGGTCCATATATATAGCACCTAGTTCAAAACTACAAGCCTTATTGTTAATTATGCCAAATTTGGTGCTTTTTACAGAAAATGCACAATTTGATCAACTTTTTGCATGATATTGCTGGACATTATACTGTTTACTGACTGTAGAGAAAGTTTTATTATAACTGAAGCGTATATACCAAATTTATAGAACACTGGTTTAATCAGTATACTTCAATTGAAAATTATGTGAAACCTGTTAATCCAGGCTTGATTAACATCCAGCTATGTTCTTTCCCTTGCAGTGGGAACATCCAAATCTGATTATGGTTGTTTATGATGTAACAAGTGAGCAATCCTTTAATGCTTGTAACAAGTGGCTAGAGAGGTGTCATGCACAAAAACCAGGCCAAGTAACACCAGGTGAGTTTTGTAAACATCATATTTGCATGAAACTGTGTTTTTAACTTTTATCAGTTTCTCTTAGAGGAAAAACTAATTCACCAGTTGTTTGTTTTTCTTTTAACTAAATGTGTAGGAGCCCTAGTTGCTTCCAAAAGTGATCTCAAACAAAGGCGAGTTATTTCCACTAAACAAGGGAGAGAGTTTGCCAGTTCCAAGAATTTGGAATACTTTGAGTGCTCAGCAGTAAGTACACCTCTACCAGATTCATGCATACTGCAAAGCTCTCATAAGCCCCCAGGGGCTTATTTTATTTTGGACCTTCCAGATGGGGGGCTTATTAGAGAGGGGGGGGAGGATTATTTAAAAATTGTCAGTAGCCAAAGACAGAAACACACCATAAAGTCCAGTTACCAAAAACATTTTTAAATAAAAAACATTGTTCAACCAGCAACAAGTAACTCTGTGTTACTTTAGTGTTATAATCAGCACTTTTCAAAAACTGAAACAGATGCAGTGGTTGACAAAAGTAATTTTGATACTGGACACCTTATCTTTTGGCCCCATTGTCTTTATGTTTGGAAGGGGGGGGGGGGGGGGTATTAGAATTTGAAGC
>JAOBRD021054842.1:0-11470 GCA_027575215.2 Hydrozoanthus sils | reverse complement strand
CTTCTCCAACACCACCTAGTCTCCTTCGAATCAATTCTAACCTCCCACCCTATCGAACGCACTCCCCTAATTTTCAATTATTACTAGTATATAAAAAAAGTCGGCGGCACTGTGGCCGAGCGGTTAGCGTGTTCGACTCGTAATCCTGGGGTGGCGAGTTCGAGCCCCGGCGCGGTCAGACCACTGTCTTGTGTCCTTGAACAAGACACTTTAACCTGACTTTGTTCCAGTCGATTCAGCTGTATAAACGAGTACCAGTTCTGCTGGGGGCTAACCTGAGATGGATTAGTGTCCTGTCCAGGGGGAGTCAAAGACTCATTCATTTATACACTACAGAAATTGAGATAAGCGCCGGCCTAATGAGCCACTTAGGCTGGATTTAGTATGGAAGTAGCATATCCAAAAAAAGCTTGTAGTTCTGTAAAAGCTTGTTCCCGAATGACTACATGTCGATTTTGTTCGTAACAGGCCCATAAGAACAAATGTCCTTACGAGCTTCTCCAGTGTTCAAACATGAACTGTGATGATAAGATAACCAGGATGAACTTAGAAACCCACGTCTTCCTCGAATGTCATTGGAGACCCTCCTCCTGCTCGCACTGTAAAGAAATCTATCCGTTCTGTGAGGAGTTGGTAAGTCCAGTATTCATGATGACGTCACAATAGCGTTGTCTTGCACTAAAACGAGGCTTGGTGGTGATACTAAGTTGCTACGTGCAGCGTAACGAACATTCCAGTGAATATACGTGGTAGAACAGACACTGCGAATTGCTGAAAAGTAAAAAGAGTTAAAATAGATCCAAACCTCCATCGATCTCACATAGCATTTCACCATCAAGCCTCATTTTGGTGCAATTGTGACGTCATGAACAAGGGCTTTTTGCTTTCCATTTCTCGATCTAGTCGATTATAAAGAACTAGTTTAATCGAGCGTAAATAGAACATTCCAGGTGCAACCAACAACTCCACTATCAGGATAATTTGCTCCTCTTGGAATATCTTGATTTTGCTTCCACTGCACACTCAGACATAATACAACTGTATTGATATAGGGGACTGTAGGAACAGCAAGAACCACAGTACCGCTTTATTTTGCCTTTGCAAATTAGCCTTTTGCACACGGTACTCATAAGTAAACGGTTAATAATAATAACACATTTGATACAATTGAAAACCAACTATTTACAAACGTGATCTTCCATAAGTTATAAATACATACATAAAAACATTATAAATATACACTTACGTAACGAGACCGGCGGATAAGAAAACCCAAACAACATTATGGAAAAAGGGAACGTATACCCCCACCTGGTGAGAAAAACCACATGCAGTGCCGCCAACTCTGGGGACTGAGACTTCAAATTTGACGATGGATGAAGCAGAGTTCGTCGATAGCGATGCTGAACCTAGAATGAATAATCTTTACAAAGCACCCCTTTAAATACCTATACAGACTACCCACAATTCCTCTAACTCTTCACCAGTCTTCTGCTCGAGCTCCGTGCCAGCGAAATAATTATTTCTGCCAAATTCGCAGACTCAACTGTCAGAAATACTATTTTCCACGCCTTTTCGATTTTCCGCTCCGTTTTAAGGGCCGCGGTCTTAAAACATGTTAGGCTATTGTGAGCCCTCGTTAGTTAGACTCTCGTCTCCTAACCTTTGGCCTATTATTCAACGGATCTCTTTTGCACATGTCGGATGTCACTTTTGTAACCGAACAAACACGGCGGTGACGTCATCATTGTCGCTAATCTGGTAGTTCTTTTACCACTTCAATCCTTGGATCAAAATGCGTTATACATTGTTACTTCAATGCTTGCAAAGCTTGCCAAGTCAACGTTATCATTGCCTTCATCTTCTTTAACCTTTAACTATTCCTTCTCCTCACGTTTACACTCATCTTTATCTTTGTCTTCCTTTAACTCTTGTTTACCTTTATAAAGTCATCTTTATTACCACACGTTTACTTTTGTTTATACCAATTCCTTAACCACTTTTTTATCATTTCCGTTAGGTCTACCTCTCTTTATTTAACTTTATCCTTACTTTTCACCCTTGCTTAATTTACCTTTACCTCTGCCTCAACTTCAACAATTACCGTAAGATTTTAGTTGACCGTTATCTTACAGTTACGCGTATAAATGCGACACTTGGCCTTTGTTTTTACTTTTAATTTTATAGAGTTGTTATTTCTTTCAGGATCACATATTGGTGTGCAAACAGTTTCCAATGAAGTGTCCTTGCGGGTGTATCGATGGCTGCATTCCTCGAAATCAGGTAGCCCAAATTTTACAAGTAGTTGGTTAAGAATTTATTGATTCATCAGATATAGACAAACAAAATAAAAGTATTGTGTGACCACGAGATTAACGACCGTGTGGTTAGTCCAGTTGGTGAGACGCCAGTCTGCCGTGCGGGAGGCCCGAGTTCGATTCCCGGTGCCGGACCTTCACTCAGAGTCTAAAAATAATGGACAAATGTTACTTTGTCAATGAAAAAATTATTGGTGGGGAGGCCATTGTCCCCCATTTGTTCATTGTCTTAAGCACTTTCAGATTACATGATTCAGAAGAAATCTCACCGTTGACAAATGATGACATTTCTTATTGTTCAGTTAAGGGCGTTTTGTGATCAAGTAATGTACATGACTGTTTATCCTCTTTGACTTCCTTATCTTGGATGAGATTTACGTGGACAGCGAGTTGTCCCGGCAAGCCGAGATATCCGGAACTCTTGTGAACCGGGCGATGTCAATATCAATAAATTAACATGCACAAAATATCGTTTTCCTGTTGCCCGGTTTCTTCCATATATGGTATACGCGAGCTTCCATATTTGTAGATCTACAAACCCTGTAAGTAAGTTAGCAAAAACAAGATGGCGGACGAGACCAGAACGAACAAGCGTTCCCATGTGAGCATTCCACGCTGCTTTCAAGACTACGACTTGGAAGCGGCTGATGATGAGCTGAACGAAAACGAAAAAAAACAAACAAACAAGAAAAATAAATGCTTTACATCGAGGACATTGTGGATAGAATCGGAGACAAAGTACAGGTTAAGTGGCTTGGATACAAACAAAAAAGAAAGTAAACTACTTTGTACTTATCTTTTTCGGTAAAGCTTCTCCTCCATCGACGACACCAAGAACCGATTTGTAGGTGCAAACACTCGGAAATCAACTATTCCTGTCTTCAAAAAATTGTGCTAGCACAAAATAATTAGTTAATGGTTAGGAACATACATTTTCAAACGCAAAAGATTTCCAACGTACTAACTTCCAACAACCAAAAGTTGACAAACAAATTCGATTACGACACAAAGCAAGGTGATTTTGTCCGCCATTTTGTTTGTTTGTATGCCAACTAGTTCTCAGTGTTACCGATAGTTAAACCAGTGTCACAGCGGATTTGGTCCCCCCGGACCGAATCCGCTAACGGATTCAGTCCCCCCGGACCAAATCCGCTAGCGTATTTTGCCCCCCGGGGACCAAATCTGCTAGCAGATTCGGTCTCCCCTCCGCGGATTTGGTCCCCCTTCTGCCAAAGCTTTGTAACTCAAAATACGGCTGCTACGAATCACAATTATGAACCAACCAAATCAAAAATTTGAAATGGAACAAGCAAATATTCTTTTTGTTATGTTATCGGTTTTTACAACCTGTTAAAGCTTGAAATCAGTGTCAGTATATGTTGTTTTTATTCTGGGATTGTTGATCGTCCGATACTTCTCAATCAATGCCGTGCAACTACAAAAATGTCAATAATTATAAACATAAACTCTGGAAAACGAATAATTTCTCGGACTTTTAAGAGGTTTAAGCAATCGTCTCACTTTACCTTAACATGCAAATTTTGTTTTCATTGAACCTGCAACTATTGTCTTCTTCACCTATGAAACGCCGACGCTTCGAACTAAAAGCACGCGTCAACTTTCTCAAATACAATTGACATTAATTGCATTGTTATCTAAACAGGAAAGGTGCAAGCTAAGACTGACTGCAAATTTTAAGAAAAATTTTGACCGTTTGTGTTAAAATTAAAGCTCCTCGTTTTAGAAAATCATTCTTCCAAAAACCAGATATATAAAAGATGCTTACGAATTCTGTCCGCAAAACACATTAATATTGATCCTAAAATAGCCTCACGGTAAATTTTTGTTAGCAAGAATAATCAATTAATCCTTTCAGCTTTTAGTAGCGCCTTTTAGTGTCTTTCAATTATTTTTTTACAAAGTTATTCACACTTCTCACCCAAGATGAAATGGACTAACAATAATAACAAACTAGGGAGAACACAAAAGAACGCTAATTCGAAACACGCGTTCTTACTATTACTTAGTTTATAATAGCACTATGAAAAAAGCTTTTCATCAATTAAGTATAGTTGTTACCTAAATTTTAAAAGTTTTTAAAACATGTACTTGCTAGCCTAACCTTCAACTAAATTTCAAACAAACATTAATCAAAAATGTTGTCTCGTCCTTCTTGACAATTCCTTGTTAAACTTTGTAGAACAAAATTGTAAAAAATTGCCACAACATTTAAAAACTCGCTGACAAATAGAGGCGTATTTTAACAAAACTTGATAATCACATAAGGAATTCGTCATATATTCTGCGGCGTACAGAGATACTCAGATTCATACTCACGGGGGATTTTATGGCTATAAAGCCCGTAAATTTGTCTCAAAATGTTTATAAATGCATATAACCCCGTTACCGTCAAAACTCAATTGTGGAAAGTTTTTTTGGGGGGACCAAAGCAGCGGAGGGGGGGACCGAATCAGCTAGCTGATTTGGTCCGGGGGGACGGAATCCGCTGGCGGATTTGGTCCGGGGGGGATGGAATCCGCTAGCGGATTTGGTCCGGGGGGGACAGAATCCGCGGGATGTCCAAATCCGCTGTTACCCCAGGCGGCTCAGCTCTCTTTGCTCCTCAGACCCAGTTCTTCGGAAATGACAACGCGAAGTTCAATATCTAAATAATACACGTTGAACTTGTCTCGGCCAGGGATGGCATTCTTGCATGTAAATGCCAGCTTATTATCGTTCCGGCTAGTCGAGATATTGCCGGGACAATTCTCTCCATTTAAAGAGGCCCCGAGTCTTTGATTATCGAGGGTTTTTTTGTGATAGATCGTAAATTATAGACTGCGGGCAGTTATCAAGTATTTAGTACATTTTTATGAACTTTGTTACATCGGGGTTTCGTTTATTACGAGCCTCCGTTATAACAAAATAAATTGTCTGGTAGCTTGGCACTTGATTCTATTAGGGTTGCATTGTATGTGCCATATTTGGACATGTTGGATTACAGAGAGTCTTTCCACGACTTCGGAGTTCTAAGAGATTGTTTGACAGGGTTACAGTTACCGTATCATGACCTGAATGAGAAAAAAATGACCTTGTTTTAACTAAAATAAATTGATATATTGGTGCTGTATGTACTATAATTACCATGTTACTAACGGGGTATCTCACAACTAGATGGAGAACCACGTGCAGTACGACTGTCCCCTTACCAAAGTAGAATGCAGTTTCAAGCATATTGGTTGCACAGAAAAGGTAAATAGTTTTTGTATTTGGTTCATTGGCAGGCGAAATAACTATAATGAGCTAATCTAGTTGGGTGCCAATTATGTGAAAATGAAATGTTGCGAAGGGTCTTAACAAGGAAAATAACGTCCACTATATAAAACACATGCATTTAAACAAAGTTTCTAATTACATTTGAAAAAATGTATACGAAACCTAAAATAGGAAATTTAAAAAACACTGAACAGGGCAATGCCAAAATGGGTAATCAGAATTTCAATACTTCACGAGAAAAATATAGTTTGTGTGAAAGAACCAGGCCCGTGGAGAGGCAAACCAATGTTTTTTAAAGTGTACTTTATACTACTTTATATAGGATGAACATTATAAACAGTGTGTGTAAATTTAGTCCCAGTTACAACTAAAGATGCTCAGAGACATGAACGAAACGTTCTTTGTAGACTAAAAAATGTTGTCCTTTTCCTTGAATGATGAACATTAAGTCTGGTAAAGGTTAATGATGCGGATTTTTCTCTTTTGTAGGATTTTAAGCGGTTCGAGGTTAGAATTGTATGTATACACACCAAATATCACTTATCTGCCAATGTCGTGAATTTAACGGAAACGTAGTCTTACCATTCTTCTTAATTTAATTATAGTTTGAAAGAAGTAACACCGAGAACCATAACAAAGATTTTGTCGAGCGGCATCTTAAACTAGCCTGCGATCAACTTCAGCGGCAAGAGATCCAGCTACAAGACATGCGCAGAGAGTTGAGTGAAATGAAGAGAACAACTTTTTTATGGAAAATTGAAAAATTTTCCAGCTTTAAGAAGAAGAGATTTTCCGGTGTTGAATGGAAAAGCGACTCCTTCTATACCGGATCCAACGGGTCCAGCGGTTATTATATGAAAGTAATTATGTGGTCCGATGACATCTGCTACAACTCGAGCAGCGAGGAATTTCTAGGAATTGAAGTACTGAAGGGAAAACATGATGTACTCCTGGAATGGCCATTCCAGAAAACGGTTACTTACACATTGATTGACCAAAACCATAAGTATTCCGACAGAAAGAACATCTCCAAACGCGTGACTTACAAAGAAAGTCAAAGATACCTTGCACACTATTACCAGAAGAAAAAATTCGGTTCTTTTTGCCCGTATCTGCTATCTTCGAGTGAACACAATATAGCCTTGAATGGTTCTTCGGGCGTTTTTATCAAGGATGATACTGTTTATATACAAGTTGATATTGACGTCTAACACAGTCAAAAGTTCAACGAGGAATTGGTTCTGGATGTTCTGGTTCAATCAAGGAAAAACAGTGCTAAAACTCAGAGACATATTTCCTTCTTTGGTCTCAAAAATTAAACAAATTTTACCGCTCTTTCATATGGCCTGTTTATGGGGACAACAAAACTCATACACGTTTCAAAGAGCCGTTTCTCTACCCTCGTCCCCAATCTACGTACTCTTCAGTGTTTTAGCCCAATTCTTGCAATACACGTTGCTGTCTTGTTACGTGCACCAAAGTACAGTTATTTCAAACAGAAGAAATTCGCCTTCGTTTAATGTTTTCTGTTTACTAATGCAAAAAATCATGAAAATGAGTTTAATTGTTCCTTGTACTAAATATTTGTTCAGTTAAGGAAACGTATACTGGAAAGAAGAAACACTTTCGTGCAACTTGTAAACGAGGGAAAAATTGTAGTCGCGTTGTCCCTGTTTGAAGGGTGATACTGCATTTCCCTAATTTCTAAGTGGATTCCGGGTGGGCTTCAAGGTTCGCAATCGCCATCTTGAAAAGGAGAGCTTTGCGACCACGCAATTTGAAAGTTGGAGGAGGGACCGAGGACGAGACCTAACATTTCCCTCAGCCTTTTTTACTAACATTTTTAAGTGATAAACCAATAGTTAAAAAAAACTCGTTTATGTAGCTACGACTGCTTGAGAAAACTGATAATCTTTCGTATAATTGGGAAGGAACTTGTTCTTTATTTTAAGAATGAATTGAGTCATATAAAAAATTTGATAGGAAATATTTTATTTATAAATGCAGCATGTTCTAACATGATTCAGGGTCATTTACAGTTAACGTTTGTAATATATAAAAACGTACTTCGATACAGCAATTGGACAACCAATGATGTTTTACGTATAGAAAATAAACAAGAATAAAGCAAGAAAAAGGCGCAACATGTGTTGATTGTGTAAAAGATGCATGGGGGTGATGGATGTGGGGATAGGGGGTGATGGGTGTGGGGATGGGGGTTGATGGGTGTGGGGATAGGGGTTGATGGGTGTGGGGATAGGGGGTGATGGGTGTGGGAATATGGAGTGATAGATGTAGGGATAGGGGGTGATGGGTGTGGGGATGGGGGTTGATGGGTGTGGGAATAGGGGGTGATGGGTGTGGGGATGGGGGTTGATGGGTGTGGGGATAGGGGGTGATGGGTGTGGGGATAGGGGATGATGGGTGTGTGGATGGGGGTTTGAGGGGAGGGATGATCGAGATACTTTTATCTGAGATTCTGGCTTTCAAAGTAGAATTATGTTTAGCGCTTTGAAAACATAAAGTTAAAGCGTGAAATTTCAAGTAGCTTCAGTGCTTGTAACCTTTTATCAAGTTTGTTTTTCACAGCTCTTGTTTCTTGTCGTAAAACATGTAAGTTTGTTTGAACGACTCAGATTGAAAAAATCAAGAAAACCTAAAGAATTTCCATTTTGAGAAACTTCGAGAAGCTGAGAGTAGTTTTTCTTGTCGATTTTTTAGAAAACCATAATCACGTATTGAAAAATATTTACTTTAATAATGGATAGAAATTATTTTATTTTCTCAGCAATTGGCTTAGTGACAAATTTTAGACTGAAACCCAGCCAAAGTCACATTTGTTTGGACATCGTATGAGTCGGCATGGAATTGAGCCAACGCTCTGAGTAAACATAATATTTAGGTTATGAAATATTTATGATACAAAAATTGAATAATTTTTTAGTTGAGATCCTATTCAGACTCAGTTTTGGTAGAAAATATATAAATAGATATTTAGTTTGAGGTTTACCAAGTTTATTTGATTCTAATAGCTTTCTTAAAATTACTATTAAATGAAGCATTTATTCTAGTGGTTTCTATATATCATTATTAGCCCTTTAATTCAAAAGAACACATTTCTAGTTTTGTACACTATATTTTAGATTTTCTGGCTAATGAACAACTGGGTCCAAGGAGACTTAGCAGAAACCACGTGTTCCATAGAAATGTGCACATATGCTCATGTGTAATATTGGATTTCTTTTTATTGCTGCCAACAAAAGCACTTGGTGAAAGCTGGTAATTAGCCGTTGGCTACAGACACCGATAGTTCCATATTTTTGAATTTTGTCCGGTGTTGAAAGCGTTTCACCAAGAAAATTTTCGAAAATAAATTAGCTTTGCTTAAACTATCTTGAGTAGCAGGTTTTACAAACTTTGTTTGTCGTGTCTTTGAACAAGCTAAGCGGGTGTTTATACAAACTAATGTTGTTTACTTGTCTGGCTTAAATTCAAAACTCTAAATAGCTAGACAAGAAACATTCTTTGTTGCTAGGGGATCATTTATCGGTCTTATGCATGTTTACGTCAAACACCCCCAAGCCTCGCTTTCAAATCACGAAAGTGTGAATATTTTCATAAATCAAATCCCAAAGCATCCACAAATGAAAAGAAGTCCTCCGTGAACACGGATTGCACGTACGAGGCTTGGGGGTGAAATTGACTAGTTTGACGTAAACATGCATAAGGCCTATCGTCTTGTATTAACGATTCAGATAAAATGGAGGCCACTGGTCAGTACAATCATTGACTTGACGAGAAGAGATTGAATAAACACAGAAACTCCGAACCTGAGGTAAGTGCAAACTTTTTGTTAAAAATATTGCGCGTTTATCGAATTTTTCCTTATTACAAGAGTCGGAAATAAGAAAGTTACTCTTCTTTATAATTATAACTTTGACGAACTCACTTTCAGTGTTGAATTGCTAGCAAGTTAAAATACAGTTTTTAATATCTAGAACTAGCTGGGAACACCCTTGTTTCGGTTTGTGTCTTTCTCTTTTGCTAAAAGTTATTTTCGTAAAGTTAAAACGAGGCTAAGTGTTTAAAGTACCTTAAATAAGATGGAGCAAAGGTTCATGGTCAAATGACACGTTATCGGACTGAACTCAATTCCCGTCCGGACTGAAAAGTGCATTAACGACGTACTAATGGAAGTTGGAATTTTATTTAACCGCATTTTGATAGAACTAGGATTATTTCTTAGGGACACTAAGTAACAAGGATGACAACATGGACGACGAATGCTTACAAAATACGTATTTCTGGTTTGTCTTTTTGATCAGCATGGCTCGTTTGCTTCCTCTTTCTTCTGAGTAATGCTTTGTAAAAAGAAAAAAAAACGCTGCTTGCTGCCATTTCTTGGTTCAAAGGTAAATAAAGACTTAGAAATTCTCTTTAGGCCAATCTCCTGGCCGCAAGAACTCAAAAATGAAGTTTCTCACGTTGTAATTTTCAAGACTACGGCGTGCAATATACCTTTATAGTAAATTGGGAAACTTTAAAAACGTTTCGCCAACTTGTACAATATGGACAAAATGAAGATATGAAGTTTTTTGATGAGCCCATCGAAAACTAAACTTTTGGACAATCGATTCGATACTATCATTTTACTGTCACTCTACTCAAGGTCAACTCAGTATTTTTTTTGAAAATTACATTGTAAGATTAAGTCAAGAAATGGCAGCGAGCAGCGTCTTTCAGCATGATCAGCATTCAAGACTCCATGAGACCTGATAGAGCCAGGGATGGGTCTACGAAACACTCAAGATAAACTGTTTAATTAACAAAGGGGAGTTGTGGCTTTGCGAACGTGTCTTTGAGAGTTGGTTTGATTTAGTTTTTTCCTTAATTTCACGACTATACTGATTCAAATCAGCTATGAATTTTGGTATGAAGCTTTGTCTTTTCGCTGTTCTGTTGATGGTTGCACCGCGGACTATAGGTTCGTGTTAACTAGGGATATCTGTAACTAGATAATTTTGAAAATACAGCAAGAAATAAAACTCTATTCGAAGTGCATAGATGCTTTAATTACACATACATGCAAACATGCATACATACATATATAAATTGTTTTTTTGGTACAATGCAAACCAGTTATTTACATGCAGTAGCATTCTTATGCATTCTACTAGAACAACAGAGATACGATCAAATTTGAGTGCTAACTGATACAAACTTCGCTACTGTCTTTGCCTTATGAGATGTTATTAGGCCTATAACTTTGAGACCATTTACGAATTTCTTATGGACAAATCCTAAAAGACAATAATCTTCGTATGAAACCCTAATTCGTTACACTTGTTACACAGCTCTATGTATTTTTCGAATTTGTACAGGTAATCGCATGGGGCCGAGTAAAATTAAGGATTAACTTCACGAGTGTTTTCAACTTTTCCAAAATTGCCCAAGTC
The DNA here is from genome assembly GCA_027575215.2 of Hydrozoanthus sils. Taxonomy (NCBI): domain Eukaryota; kingdom Metazoa; phylum Cnidaria; class Anthozoa; order Zoantharia; family Hydrozoanthidae; genus Hydrozoanthus; species Hydrozoanthus sils. The sequence continues at coordinate 420 of JAOBRD021054842.1, read as the reverse complement.
GCTTCGCGACGAGGGCAATTTGGAAAAAATTGAAAGCACAAGTGATATTAATCCTAACTTTTACGAGGAACCAGACGATTACATGTTTATGACATCGAGGGAAAAATTCTTCATTCTCCGTGGGATCCAACGAGAAAGCGTTGCATAGCTTAACTCATTTCTCCCAAATGAAACAAAATCTTTGCAACCTTTGAAAATATTCGAAAATCGTCGGAAGAGGTTTGAAATCGTTTTAAAGGCATTTTTATGATTTTTAAAAAAGTCGAAAAATCTTCGGAGGTATTCGGAAACGTTCGGAAATCTTCGGAAAATGTTTCTAAGGCATTTTTGAGATTTTTTGAAGTTTTCGGAAGTGTACCAGCGACCAATCAGCGCTAAGTAATTTTGCCCTGAATTAAGAAAAAATGCCCCCGCTGTTAT
>JAOBRD021054841.1:0-28126 GCA_027575215.2 Hydrozoanthus sils | reverse complement strand
CGATTCCCGGTGCCGGACCTTCACTCAGGGTCTTAAAATAACTGAGGAGAAGGTGCTGCCTTTGCCCTAACATCTGCGGCCCTTCGCGTCTTCTCGGATAAGGACATTAAACCGTAGGCCCTCGGAGTCCAATAGTTGGGTTGTAAAACCTGTTGGGTTCTCCGACTACCCAAGAGTAGTGAAGCTAAATAAAAAAATAAATAAATGTAACTATATATATTCCAACTTACCCAAATTTGTTTGCCATTAGCTGCAACTCATGATCCACCAGGCCTGGCCAAGTTATTCAAAGAACGATTAACCCTAAGCCAGCGTTAAGATTTTAAACCATGCTCGTGTTTTTACGATCCGTTAACTAGTTGACTTGGCTCGGAAATTTGTGGTTAACAAGTTTCAGTGCCGTAGTCGTAGTCGGGAAAGTTTGGGGGGGGGGGGGGTGGGGGGGCTCAACTTCGCAGACTGAGTTGTCTTTGCGAGAGCACATTGAAAAATTGATTTACATGAACTCTTATATTGAGTATCAAAGTAAATTAAGCTGTGGCTACACGGTGCAAAATTGAATTCACCTTCGCGCGCAATGGCAGAATTGCACCGTGTAGCCACCTACGAAATTGTTGCACGCAACATTGCGCGACGGTTTCACCGAGTGGCTAAACGAAGGGTTTTAGTTGCGCGCAGCGTTGCATGCAATGTTGCGCCGTGAAGCCATGGCTTTAGATAACAATTTTTCCCTACAAAAAATGTGAAACTTATCATTGATTTTTTCTCAAAAATTCTTGCGGGGCCCGGGTCCCCAGGCCCTCCCCCACGGTACTTGTGTTTGCCTTGTTTGAAATTCGGAGCAGTGTTTGAAAGCAAAGCAAACTTTCATATAAAGATTCAACTGCTTGAATTAAATTTTCTCGATCCAGTTCACCTACTTTTGAACAACTGGGTCCTGCATTTGACACTAGTGAAGGTCACAATTCACTCGCATGCCAATTACAAGAATCCACTTGCGACAATACATTTGTCTTCCAAAGTTCCCTGGAGTGCATTATCTTCAAAGTGACCTGCCTTCTGCCGAACCAAATACTTAAAGGGAATGTGCACTCCAAAATCATTTTCTTATGTTTAAGACCAGGGAGTCGCCATTTTTGCGCTCGCGATCTTTTCCATGACACCACAATGTCAAATTGAATTCATTGACGAAATGTAAGCTTTTTGTCAAGTTTCTTAACAAGGAAAACGTTTTTTATTCTACTGGATACATTTTACAAAAACTGTAAGCAATAAAACAGTATACAAACAAGAAAATAGAGCCGATTCGTTTGACAGTTTAACATTGTGACGTCAGATGTCTGTGTAACATGGCGGCCTCCAGGTCATGGGATTGACTAGTGCTTTCTTTACTCATTCTTGCAGCTTATTAATCAAAAAAATATTTTAAAAAGTACATATTTGTAATCACCCAAATTGTTTTTAAACATATCAAAAGCAAATTCTTGGAGTGCAGGTTCCCTTAAAGATGGAAGGCTTCTCAAACAACAGTTTCCCCGTTCAACGTTCCCTACACACTGAGGAGCCCTTAAAAATACTAATCCCCCCCAAAAAAATAACTTCGAGGTTCTCCAAATTTGACGAGTTCGACTCAAATTCAAATTCCCAAAATTAGCCATCCCCTAACATGACTAAACGGTTTTCCTTCCCTACCACCCCCCTACCCATTCAAAGTTCTCTCAAGGGAGCATACTGTAAAGCAGTCATCTTGCTTCGTTTTCAACTTCGATGTACCTTCGAAATGAAAAATAACAACCCCTCCCTCCCTCCCTCCCAAAAAAACCGAACTTTTTATTTTCATGGAAACCATCGAACTGATCTAATATACTTTCTAGTTAAGTGAGCTGTAATGTTTACTATTGAGTATCGTGGGTGCTTAGACGGTCTGTTTTTGGACTACAACAAACCGAGTTTGATTCCCCTTGCTGGACCTTTACGCAGGTTCTTAAAATAACTGAGGAGAAGGTGCTGCCTTTGCTCTAACATCTGCAAACGGTTAGACCTTCGCGTCTTCTTGGATAAGGACGTTAAACCGTTGGCCAAGTCTCTCCGGCCCCAAAACACTCGTCGTGTTTTGGCGGGCTACAGGTTTTGCAAATACGATGGTTTCCGAGGTATAAAGTTTTTCCCTTTTTTTGGTAGTTTACAATGACTTGCAGTGTTTATTTCCTACTGTTTTGTCTGGGCGACACGGATTCGGTGGTATTTGTAAGACCTGTGGCCAGCCGAAACAGTGGGATGAACACACTGTTAAAGCTATAGCGGACTATGTAAGACCCTCAATAACTAAATCCTCTGCATTACTTTGTAAACAAGTTATGAAAAGCCTTGACTGGGAACACGTGTTTAGCTTTGTACTGTTTCTACTGAACCGAATTCCCACTGGAAAGGTTTGTTGCTGGCTGTTTAAGGGTTAAACAATGGGAAATGCTGGGGCGACACAGTTAACACTACTAGCTGGTTCATTTCCTTTTAATTATCTCAAAAAGACACTAACAAGTTTTATATGTACAAAAAACTTTTTAAAAAAATAAATGTTTCTCTCTAAATACCAATATCCAATGTATTGAAAAGGAATAGAACTACCTCAGTCAAACTGAACATAAGTTGTCTATGCATTATTTAGGGGGAGGGGGGGGGCTTATATAGTTGAACGACTGGCTGCACGCCGTTTAAACTCTTCCAGCCTACCCCGCCTTCGGCGTCTCGCGTTTCTAGTCCGTTTACTCTGTCGTGTTTCATTATTAAAGCTTCTTCGACAAGAAAGCATCGTTCTTGCCTCAACGACAAGAGGACCAGATCTTTTTGGATGGTTCTTGTTAATCTGATTGATTTTGTCTCTTAAGTCTTTCACGGGCTCGGTTGCTTTCGCTGGGGTCACTGTTCTTTCCGATTGGTCATGCGCAGACGAAATTCTAAAAACAAAACATAACAATGATAAAATGTAACAACAGCAAGATCGGTGTGTATTTAACAATTATTCTCAGAAGTCGAGGTTATTAGTGGTAGAATATTCACCGAGATGCGAAGCGTTGAGGTATATATCTAGTCTAGCAGTAGACTTCGAACCTGTGGGGGGGGGGGGGAGGAGGCAGTTGTTTTAGTATTTACCAAAACATTGGGATAAAAATTCATTTTATTTTCAAAGAAACGATGCAAAATAAACCTTTTTTTTCTGTATTCAACATAGATGCGTGCTTGTTAGTTTTGTTTATAATCTTCTTTGAAGAGCACTTTTCAGCAAATTCTGCAATAAAAACATTTTTGTTCTTACCATTAAAAAACCAAACAGTCAAACTTTGGCGCCCCTTCGTGTTTGCTGGAATGGTTTCAGGGTTCAAAACAAAATTTCTTCGTCTGTAACTGACGGGAAATGCGACGCCATTTTAACTCGCCCCAAAATCAACTAAAAGTAAAAGTCTTGGATACCGCGAGTTACGAGAGCCAATCAGAGAGCGCGGAAATGGATATCGCTTGCTTTATATTTACATAGGATGGCTATCCAATACGGAGTCATTTGCGAAGTTTAAATTTTCCTGAATGCCATCACTTACCAATTTTGAACAACATTGAAAACTCAGCAGTACTAAACAAAAAGAAGGGTGCTATAATTAGTTTCGTTAGCGGCCGTGAACAGCTGTTCTGATACTCAGACTCAGACTTTTTTTTAGGTTCTAGTACAGGCTTAGTTCCTTGCCATTCTTACTGGCTGTTATTTCAAATGTCTTCACAAAGTTTCAGATGTTGTTGGGAGTGCGATGCCTCTTAACAAACTTTCAACGCTATCAAAAAACTAAAGGAAGCTTCCAGTAACGCCATATTGGTGCGAGCACGTTGGATAAAGCCCGCTTCTGTTAAATGACACACAAGTCCCTCCCCTGAAACTAACCCACTAACAGTGAATTCTTACCTCTGGCCCTGAATCACTTGTCGTGTATCACCACTTTGAAGACATGGCGGAAGTTCTTGTTTTTGTTCTTCAAGTGGCATATTCCCCTCATTTCCCTGGTTAGGATCATCGCTGCCATCCGCAGAATTAAACGCCGGGTCATCCCACAAGTTCAATTCTTCATAGTCTTGTGCTGAGTTGAAAGTCGAATCTGCTATAGTTTCAACTGTTGAAGCCACCTCTTTGACCTGAACGTGAGAGTTGTCATAACCAACATGTGGCGAGTTTTTCGTTAGGGAAGGTGGCTTAACAGTGAGACTGTGGCTTGAGGAGCTCTGTGGTAGCTCAGCTTCTGTATCTTCCTGTTGAATGGCTTCTCGAGCTTCCAAAATAAACGATTCAATGGTTAATACACTTTGTCTAGATTGTGGTCTGCTTCCAACTGCTGAAACGACATCCGTAGAGCTTCCAACACAGTTATCAGGGCTGCTTGATCGTGTCTCCCCAGCATGATGTAACTTGTTTGGAGAGCTCCTGTTGCTATCATGGAAGCATCTTTTGATATATTCCATATCGGAGTTATCTCCGTCGATTGTATCACCAGCTCTATCAAAGTTGCAACAACCAACTTCTGTTGATAACCTACGACGTTTTATTGATAGGCATTGCTCAGCTTCAGCGTCATTCTTGTATTCTGCTAGTTTATGTCTATAATGATTATGGTCTTCATTGTAGAGCGAGTCGCCACAATCACCTCCATTTCTCAGGGGATTTCTCCACATCGCCTGGCCATCAGGCGGAATAGGAGCTGCTTCTGGATATGGATGGAAGTTTGGTTGTTGCGGCGACCAAGAATTGTCTGAATATCGTGGGTTTTGAACAGGGGAAGGACTGGCAGACCGTGGAGCTCGGAAATCGTAATCTTCTGGATAGTGTTGATTCTGGAGTTCTGCGTGGGGATGATTCTGATGACGAGGAAACTCAGACACAGGGTGTCTTTCTTGCCACCAAGGTGACCGGGTGTATATGAAATGATTGTGCTCAGAATCTAAGATGGCTCTGTCTGGCGATGAATGGTATCTATCATTAGCATCTGGATCAGTATGGCCTGATCGACCCGCCTGTCTGTTCTCCAGGCTCCACTCTTCCCCTGTGAAGTAATTTTGATGACTCTCTGAATGCCATCCGCGGTGTCTTTCAACATCTTCTCTTTGCCTTAGGAAATTTTCATTCCACTCTTGTATTTCATTAGCATGCCTTTCTCTGCCTCCCCATTCTATGGGTTCCGTTTTGTTTTCTTCTTTTGCGTACAATCTTCTTTGTTCTGTCTCTCTTGATTCCCAATCGCTGTGCTCTCTCCCTCTTGAGCCCGAGCCCCTATATTCTGTCTCGCAAGGAACCCTGTCTTCATAATACCCTCCCTCTCTGGATCTTCTTTCCAGGTCATCTTCATAACTTCCTCTTTTTCTACTACCGCCGCGACTTGTATCTCTATCACTATAATTTGGTCTTGGGGTTCGATCCCTGTCATAGTGACAGTTAGAACTACTTTGATGGTATGAGCTAAAGTGTTGCGATGACGTGCTTCTAACCCTGGACTCCCTGGACTCCCTGGACCCCGGATCACTTTCTCTTTGCCTTTTTGGGTTTTTAGGAAGTCCTCTTCCTTGTCTGTGGCCTAGAGCATTGCGGTGTCTATCATGCGGAGAAAGACTTCGCCTTCGTTCCGATGCGTCTCCTGATGAACTTCCACGGCGTTCATTTGGTAGATGCATTTCAAGATTTGAAAAAGGACGCTTCACGTTTTCTTTCCGGGGTTGAATTTCCTCGTTTGGACGGCGAACGGAACTTCCTCTTGCTCTTCTTTGACTCCTGGTGCATCTTTGCCTGTCACGATCAGGCAAATTTCTTCTGTCTGTAGTACCTCTACTCGGGTCAGAGTTGCCCCTTGATGAATGTGCGTGTGTAGGTAGTCCTTGGTGGCTTGTTGACGTAGGTGAGGAATCATCTGAGCCTTTGGAAGGGCAATCAAGTTTCGAAATGCTAGTTTCTTTATTTCTATTGTGTTGTTTCTTGTCTAGTGTTGTAGCTTCCACTAATACCTGGATTTTGGCTTCAAGGTCAGATTTCGAATGATCTTCTTGCTTTTCCTTTTTGTTACAGACAGTCTTGTTTTTGGTCTCGGCCTTTAAATCTTGCTGACTTCGATTCTTTTGGTTTGATTGTTTGTTGTTACTAACAGAAGATTTCTCTTCTAGTGACTGACCACAACTGGTGTTCTGAGAAGATGGTTTTGCTGCCTTTTGAGGTTTCTTTTCATCTTGATTAGCTCTTTGCCTCGCTGGACTCTTTTTAGTTTTCTTCAGAAAAGAACTTTCAGTCAGTCTTTCCCTGAAAGCTGCAGTTGTAGTAAGTTTCTGCTTCTTCTCTTTATTCCCTATCGCTGAAAGAGGTTTCGAAGTTGATTGAGGAATTTCCTTATTGCGACGGCTCTGCTGCTTTGGGTCAACCAGTTTAGCATTCATTTTCCCACTGGAGGATCTCTCGGCGTTATCCTTATTGTTAGTTTTCACTGTGCCACTCACTGATGCAGCTTTGTCCAAACCATGACAAAACTTCTTCCCTGGAGCAGCAGGTTGGTCACTTTTGGAAAGGCTTCGCTTTCTGTTCCGTTCATCTGCTGAACTTTCAGAGCTCTGCGAATTATCTTGACCCTTCATCTTCATCTTCGTGGGCACGACAGCTTTGTCTGTCACATCTTCCTTTTTTACCTTTCCTTTACCAAATGAACTAGGAGAACTCTGAGAATTATCTTGAAATTCACTCTTTTTATTCTTCAACAAAAGAGTTTTTGTCGTTGATGGCTTATCTGCAGACGTTTTGCCTCTTGCGTTTGCTCTCTCAGTCGTTAATTTCTTGTTAGTTTTAGCAGACAAACCTTCTGAGCTGTCTGAACTATCTTGAGCCACACTTTTATCATACCCAAGTGCAGGAGATGTCGTAGAGGTTTTGCTTGTCAAATTTTTATTATGAACTGCCCCCAACATTGTCTCGGCAGTTCCTAACTCGGTCTTATCTTTGAAACGAGGTTTTGTGTGGCCCCCCTGACCTTTCGGATTGGTTTTCTTGCAAGAACTCAAGGAATCTGGCATATGTGCAACCTCTTCAACGTTCTGAGCGGGTGCTTTTGCGTCATTTTTCACATCATCTACAACTGCGGTTCTTTGATTCTCCAAGCTGAACCTCACGTGCTTATCAACAGAAGATTTTTTAGTATTCTCTTCCACCTTATCAGTTTGCCCCCTCCCTTCATGAAGATTTCTTCCCTCGCCGCTTTGACATCTTCTCAAAGTAAGGTCCCTCAGGCGAGGATCAGTTGGTTGAGAAATGAATGGTTTCAAAGTAGGAGAAACAAAGTTTAGGACTTCGTTAACATCATCTGATGAGATTTTAACCCGGAAACCTCTCTCTTCGGCATCTGCCACAAGAGCTCGCCAATCTTTATCCACCTGAAACAGGGGGCAACATTGATCACGTCAAAAAACTAATTAGTTACCTACATTAGACAAAGCAAGTACTGTCTCTAGCTATCATTTTCTTTAAAATCAGATGGCAGCGGGTAAGTACGGTAGTACACTAGTTTTAACAGTTCATCTTTGTCAGTAATAAAGACTATGTGTGTAACCTTCTAACAAAGCAAGAGCAGATTCGAAATACTCCCTGACTGGCCATTAAAACCCCATAACCTTGTCCAATTAACCTCTCAAACCAGACGCACTATCAAAGCAAGGTATTCTCAAAACGAGCGCAGCCACCTTAAATTGAGGCATAACTTGCTTGTAGTGCCAGTCTCCACTGTCGATGAATACAAACGCAATGAACGAGAGGGGATCTGGCACTGCAACAAGGTTATGTCACAATTCAAAATGGCGGCGCCCGGAAAATTCAAACCGTAAAACCAATGAAAATAAATTGCTTGGCGTTAGTAATATGCACAGAATTATCAAATTTGTGCTGCTGATATTGACATAGACTTCATAAAGGCTTCTTTTGAGACCAGTAATGTTATACAGTGGAAGTTCCCTTTAAGGAACCCTAATAGATATCGATAAGAGTAGGGTTGCAGCAGACTTGGGAGGTAGGTCTGGGTGGGAAGAGTCCTTCCCACCAACTAACAACAAACAACAAGTACGAAATCAATAACAACTATGGCAGAGAAAATAATGATTTCTTAATAATAACATGCGAATTAAAGAAAATCGAGATGAACATTTTAACAAAAATATAAGCGAAACTATATAGCAACGTTTCGGCATCTTACTGACGCCATTGTCAAGCTGAAATTAATAGATGTAAACAACTTAAATGATTATAATGAGTCGATTAAAGTGCAAGTACAGAAAAAATATATCTATTGTTTAGAGAAAAGGTGTTAGGTAAATAACTTTGCACGGATTGAGTAAGATTGAGAGTTGAGAATTGGTTTGGGTTTTCTGATAAAAACATTTCATAGATGAGACAGTCAAATTCATTTCAGCTTGACAATGGCGTCAGTAAAATGCCGAAACGTTGCTATATAGTTTCGTTTATATTTTTGTTAAAAAGTTAATAATAACAATAATAATAATATTAATAATAATAATAACAATATTTAATACTTATACTGCGCGTTTTTACGTTTGCATATGATTAAATGCGCATTACATTCATTATTTAGATTGAGTGAACTATATTGATTTAATAACTGTAAATATCTAGCTGACACTATTGTTTTATTTACATTGATTGATATACATTAATTCAATAACTATAAAATCTAGTTAAAACTATTGTAAGCAAGGCGGAAAAAAATGTGTTTTTAAAAGTGTCTCGAATCGATTTAGATTAGACTGGTTCCTCATATATTCTGCCAAACTGTTTTATGTCTTGGAAGCAGCTACTTTGAATGAACGATCACCTAAGATTAAGTACATCATCGATGGATTACACTATCAATTTAAAGCTTACCTTGAGCGACTCCAGATGCGCGAACACGTAAAGAGCTTGTCGAGCACGCGTTAAGGCTACATTCATGCGCTGTCTCTGAGCAAGAAACCTGAAAATCAAGATGGAATCTGGTAAGTTTAATCTGGTTATACTATCAAAATTACTAGGCATTACAATCTTGGTCAATCTAGAATGGTTAGCGGTTGATCTCTTCTCTAACGAAAACAAAAACAGCACCACTATCAACAACACAAGTTTGCCAAAATACCAAAATGTTCACGTGAATTATCTGTAAAAAACCAGAAACTTAACGTAGACGAATTGAATTGAACGCTAACAAAAACATCAGCACTATCAAAACAAACAAGCTTGCCAAAATACCAAAACGTTCACGTAAATTATCTGTGAAAAACCAGAAACTTGATTTTAAAAAAAAATTTGCGAGACTATCCAGTCTCGTTCAACCAGATAACAATGAACTTACCCGATTCTTCCTGTCGCACTTTGAGCACGCACACATGATAGGATGATTATGTTTTTCTCCCTTCCCTGGGGCAAAACATTTGTTACATTTTTAATTTTTTTTACACGAGTCAGTGTCTAGGAACGCACAAGAGATGGATTGCAAGATTGAAAGCAAAGACCACTTTAAGTCTTAAAATTTTGAAAGTAACATTGATTTGTGTTGCTGGGTATCCAAACAACAGCGCTATTCTTGGCTTCAAAGAGACTGAATCTACTTTTGCTTTTTAGTCACACTGAATCAACACAAGTTCAAAGGAAAACTGTAAACAGAAAACTGTTTCTAGGTGTTTCGACAAAACATTAAGACTAAAAAAACACGAACTTCAACAGGTTTCTCCTGCTCTAGTAATTTGACTTTGTTGTGTCTAGTGTGCTAGTTTTGACTTAAAGTGCCTATGAAATGAAAAATTTTATTACCTCAGTGGAGAGACTTTGCCAAATATGGAATAGCGGTGAAAAAATTATGTCAAAATCTTTTATAGTTGTCGAGATATTAACATTTAATATTTTCAACTGATGATGTCACTTTGTTTACAGACAAATTTGCATTTTTAAAAAAATCTACTGCCAATTAATAAGCTTGGGATGATTTTAAGCCAAACTTAGGCTGACGTTTCTCGAGGTAGATAGATCCTCGGTCCAAGTTTGGCTCAAATTCTACCAAAGATTATGGATTATCTGGATATCATTTTAAAAAAGCAAATTTGCCTGTAAACAAATTTTTTTCACCGCCACTTCTCATTTAGCAAGGTCTATCTACTGAGGTAACATTTCTTTCATATCATAGGCACTTTAAAAAAACTTCTAAGGTTTTTCAAGAACTACAGAATGCATGATAAAGTTTTTTATGAAACCACCAACCTGGAAGCCGTCAACCGTTTTTACTTCTATTCGTTTCTCCTTGTCCATAGTGCTGTGATACAATGCAAGACTGTGTCAGTCAACTGCAGAATGTGTTGCTAAACTCTCCCAATTTAGACCCATACTTTTCATTAAACTAGGTTAGGAGAAATTTGCTTTTCATCTGCAGTGGCTTTCTTTTTTTATCATTTCCCATTTTCTCATTACTGAATATCTTAATGCGTAAGAGCTATGTAAGGAGCAAATAGATATTGACAAGGGCTGAAAGGGTTTAAGCTCTCTTACAATTTCATCACGTGTTGTCAAGCTCATTTTGTACGAAACCAAAGATTTGTCTAGCTCAGTTTCGAAACGAATAGCTATAAGACAAACTAAGACATCCAATCTTAAACTAAGAACTACTCCAGAGTCGTTCACTTGAGCTAAGTAGCTAACGATCATTGTTATATACTTAGGCTTTCATTCAACAAAACGAGCACTGTGATTGGTTGGTTCTAGGTCACGTGCCCCTAATCAAATTCTGCCCGGGATACAATTGCGCAGTTGTTGCCCGCTCGCCATCTTTGTTTGTTTGTTTTTGTTATATGATTGTTTAAGGGAAGTCTAAATATATTACAAAGCACTTAACGTAAAGTCCCTCGGGAAAGAAATTAGTTTTGTTTTCCCTCGAGTCCTGATGTTTCCCTCGACATTTGAACTCTTGGCAAAAAAAAACCGAACTGTTTCCCTGGGGTCTATACAGTAATTGTATATTGTTATATACCTAGACTTTCATTCAACAAAACGAGCTCTGTGATTGGTTGATTCGTGGTAACGTGCCCCTGATCGAATTCAAGTGTATCCCGAGCGGCATACGATTGAGCAGTTGTTGCCCGCCATCTTTGTTTGTTTTTGTTTTATGATTGTTTAAGGGAAACTCTAAATATATAACAAAGCACTTAATGAATAGTCCCTCGGGAAACAAGTTAGTTTTGTTTTCCCTTGAGTTTCGATGGGATTTTCGGGAAAACAAAACTAACTGTTTCCCTGGAGATTATACATTAAGGGTATATTGTTTGACGCGGACCTTTGATGCATCCAGATTGCCTAGCTATTCGAATAACCAATCCGAAAAATAAAGATGTTAACGACAGTGGTAAACAAGGTTTGGTATCAAATAAAGTTGGTACTCTTTTGCATCTAAATCTTAAATACACTTACCATTCCAGATACGATTCAATCTCTGTCACTTGTCTTCGATAGGGTGTAATGATGCCTATATTTTCAGGCGGTACATTGTTTCTCATCAAAGAGTTACATAGATTGACAATGAGAATGGCTTCCATCCGATTGTACACCGCTCTAAAATAAGACAAACAAAAAAGTTGTATGAAAAAAACCGCTGAGCAGGTTGATTAATGCCTTAGGTAAGGGTTACAGGCTCGAGTATGATTTACACGGCTCTGAAAAGTGGTATACCGCGAAACGATACACAGGGGTAAAACGATTCTGCTTAGTAAGGCATCATAACATCAATACTTAGTGATGGCACCTTCCACTCTGTGACAACATCTGATTTCCACGTTAAGTGTTCTTATTCCTTTACTCTGATTTCCAGATAAGGCGTTCTAATTCAGACTATTTGTTGTGAAACTTAACTACCAAGTAGGGTATTTAGTATCAGTAAACATGCAAGAGACATGAACCACCCACAGCAAGCGAACAGTTCATCAACTAACTTGACAAACACTCATCTACGACAAAGTACTTACCCTCCACCACTGGTCATTTCTGCTCCTTTCTCTACATCAAAAAGCCCGTACGGTTTAAGGGGAACTTCAAAATGCCGTTTGTCCAATGAACTGTTGAAAGTAAATGAATTTGAGAAACCATCTGAGTAAAAACTAGAGAGGTCAACGGCAATGGAGTACAGAAAGATGCTAATGGTATTAATGCTAAACCGTTAATCTCATTGGCTAAACTTTGAAAATCGACCACATGTTCCATAAGTAAACTAGTTATATTTTTTCAGATCACTCATTCAGTCCCTCCAAGGTAAAACATTTTTGTTTTTAAAGTTAAGAAAACTTTCATGTGGAGAACATTGAAATCAAAAGGTATTCTTTATTTCTGTTTTGAAGTCTTATGATTGGTTAAACTGAAAGTTTGCTTAAAATCTACTTTCTTTGCATTTTATTTATATTTCTTTCAGTATGAAAATCTAGTTTGAGAAAAGCGAATTTCCGCAGAACAATGGGTAGTATTCTAGTTCTTATTCTGAGTTTACTTATGTAAAAAAAACACACGGCGACGGACTGATAAACGGAATCACAGGATGTAAGTGCGGACAAACCAACCTGTCACTTCTCAATCGCCCAGAATAAACGTGCTTTGCTGGGAAACGAGCAATCTCTGGATTCATACGGTACTGCACTTCAAGCATCTGAATTGGCCGTCCAAATCCTGTTAAGCAACACAATGGATTAACTCTCCTTATACAAAAACCCGATGACAGAATTGCCCTTGAAATCCACTTAAAGGAAAGCAAGAGACTGGATCTACAGTTTGACGTCCTTATCCGAGAAGACGTGAAGATCTAACCGTTTGCAGATGTTAGAGCCTGGTGCCAGACCCTGAGTGGAGGTCTGGCACTAGGAATCGAACCCAAGCTTCCCGCATGACTGATTGGCGCCTTACCAACTGGGCAAACCAGGGGGTTTCATGTAACTCAGTTGCTTGAAATTTTCAGGAGGATAACGATCAGTACTACTCCCTTACTTAACAAATTGTTTTACAGTTAGAAAAAAATTATGCACTGCTTGTTAAAATTTTCTAACCAAACAACAAGCAAGATATTTCCGAGTTTCTTAATGGCTCCTAGTTATAGGAAGCAAAAGAGCTATCAATGCACGAAGACAAAACAAATTTTAGTTGGCACGACATTTTCACGGAAACAAAAAATGTTTCGTTTTAACCGTTTTTAAAACTATTTTTAAGATACACTTGTTTTGTATTGGAATAACTCTTACCTTCTTGTTTTCTAAAGAAGCGCTGAAAACGTTCAAAAAGTGACCGTCCATATAACCTTTTCATTGCATCCTTAAACGAATAGAAACAGTGTGAAAGGTGCGTGTATAATCATTCATCCAAAATGCAAAAGTAAGGCCCTGTTCATACGTCGCACGATTGTTTAATTTAATGTCGACAAATTTGTTTCAAAGCCCTCCATGCAATTAAATTCGACAATTCTGTGACGTACGAAATGATTAACTTCGTCAAAAGAATGAATTCGTCCAAGACGTTTTATCCGTCTTTCAAAGACAGATACAACGTCTCACAGTCTCCACCCGGGCCAGTCGAATTAAATTTGCCATCTAAATCGGACATTACTTTATAGACGAGTTTAATGTAAATTTAATTTCACTGAATTAAGCTCAACATATGAACTTGGCCTAAGAAAATTACTTGTGTTTCATTTTCTTCCCTTACGAGTTCTCCCCACAGTAGGGTACTACTGCACTGCTCTGCTCTTTTCTTCAAAAAATTAAAACAGACAGAAAATAACAAGATTTTAGTGAAACTTTCACAACAAACAAACTGAAACAGGGTTTTCCTTTGATCGAATAATGCTAGAAGCGATTTGATAGTTGCCTCCTGCAGTCAAATTCACAATGACTCCAGTATCCGCAGGAATAAATTCTGTAACAAGGGAAGAGCAGTCAAAGCAAAAGTTAAGAAGACATTTCTATGGCAGAGCCTCTACTCTGGCTTATAGTCGACGTACTTGCGATAGGACTGTTGGTGGAAGTTGTTCGGGATCTCCGACCAGGACAAGTTTTGAAATGCCATATTGTAGAGGAATAAGAATATCCAATTCATTGCACTGACACGCCTGTAATGGAACAATACGACCATTAAATCAAAATAAAAGGTTTCCGTTATATCAAGTGTCCTTTAGACTAGATTTGCCACCCACTATCTAACTGAAGAATCAAAGAATTACTTATAGGAGAAAGTTTACCCTTGCACTCTAGCAGCGAGTAAGTGATCCCCGTCACTAAGCCAACCGGGGGCCGGTTGTTCGAAAGCCGATTCACTTTAAACCAGGATTAACCCTTAACAGAATCTATTGGTTTAAATGGTAATGAACCCTGGATTAGGGTTAATCGTCTTTTGAACAACTGGGCCCTGAGGATTGCCATTACCAGATCTCTATCTCTTACCAAACTGGAGAGTTACCCATTTCACCTGATTTCAGTGGACACCTTAGTGCAGCTCGCAAGCACCGATTCCATGTCAACAAACGACAAGCCATTAACAAAACTACCAAAACGAACACCCTACATTCTTGCCAGTAACACTTATCTAGGATTTATAATAACAATAAGCTTTGTGAAAGAGTCAAACCATATTGCCTTAAAAAACATACTCGTAAGGGTGCACATACAACGTTAAGAATCAGGAGGCAGAACAGTTGGCTATTTACAAGCATGGTGGCTTTGTCTCTGGGGTCAACGAAGTCAAAGCCAGTCAGTTGCTAGAAATGGATTGGGCAGTCGCACAAAAAAATTCCAACACCCTAACCACTGAGCCCTGCTACCTCTAAGGACTCATATCAGTGTCATCTTCTGACAAAAGTTACAAGCTCTTTTTAATTCCTTACCTCGTCAACAATTGCACAAGTGAACGGGATTTTCTTCCTCCTGTAAAAGTCAAAGGTTTTTCATCTTAGCTCGACTTCTCAACCAGTGATGTTTAAAACATTTAATAACTGGACTAGATATTTCAAAATACCGATTAAACTAACAAATGATTAAGCCTAACCTGAGAATACTTCTTAAGTCAGTGTTAATTAATCAATTTTTTAATCAAAATGCGTTGTTCAAACATCGATTTACAATCCGATTAACTAAACCCTGTTTGGTTTTGCTAACCCCCGGATAAGAGTACTATATATACCAATAATTCCACGAGCACACGTTGGGTATGAGATTGTAAAAAGCCAAAGAGGTGCATAGCGCTGAGTTGGCCTTAAATCATCTCGTACCCAACAAGCGTAAATGGAATAATTGTCCTATTAAATTCCTTGCGCTTTTCAAACCTATCGATAATTGAAAATGACAGCTGAAATTTACTTACAACCATATTTCAGCTTTGTAATACTCAAAACCAGTTCCCATATATGGTCAAATTGGTACATTAGCTAATAACCGAGTTTGCGTGAACCAATCAGAACGCGAGAAATGCAATATTCTAGGTTAAAAATTAAACAACTGTTGTTAACTATTTAATTTCCTATTGTAAAGTTTTTCGGTCTTGTATTTTGTAGTTATAAAAGCACGGCTACACAATATAACGTTTCGTGTCTGATTAATCTAAATATTTTCCTACCCTGAAGAATCCAGAGTCCTTAGTTCGTTTTGCAAGCTCTGGCTTCCACTCCCGCTGAGGGTGCAGCATACAACATCGGCTTTGTCGAGAATGTTGCGGCGATAGCGAGACTCCATCTGCTTCTGCTTACTCAAACGGTCTTTTTGATGGCGAATGGCGTCTTCCAGGTCACGTTTCTTGTTAATCATTTGTTTTATCTCCTCCTCCTTTTCTTGGCACTAAAACGCCACGAGAAACAATAAAAGCTAAGAGCTATTGAGCCCAAACATGTTTCGCTTCATCGGTGGAGCCATCAGCATCAAATGGCTAGAAAATCATTCAGTAAACTAAGGGTGCACTCCTTTGGGATTATTCGGACCTGGATCAGTGATCCAAGGTCACTTGGGTAATATCTAATCTTGGATCATGGCGTATCAAAAGAACTGAAGAATCTGCTCTGGGAATGGATTTGTTGGTTTCTTGGATGCACCATGACCGAGTGATCTTGGATCATTGACCCAGAACGAATCATTCAAGAGGAATGCACCCTAAAACTCCATTCCTGGTCAAAGTGGAAAAGAGAAAAGTGGTTTGGCTCTAGGGTGAATGCTCATTTTGCAAACGTCTACACTAACCATGGACTAACGCTAAAAATGTGAACACTGCCGAAGGGATGATGTCAAAACATTAGCACTCAAAAACTTTAATCACCTTCTCAACAAGCTTCACTGACTGGAAAGAATGTTTCTCCTTCTCAGCGTCGTCAATGGCCTTCTTCAGCTGGTTCAACTGTTCTTTCAACTGTCCAAGATTGTCTGAGCTCAGCTGTCCGTTCTTGTCAATCTCATGTTTGACTAGACTATCAACACTATAACCATAGACGGAAGGATTGATGTGCGACTTACGGCCAACTCTAACCACACTCAAGTCACCGCAGTTTATCCATCTCCTACCTGAAATACACGTGAAAAAATTATCTAATTATTAAGCTTCGCTACTTTAGGAAAGTCAAAGAGCCAAACAGATTTTACAATGCTTTATAAGGTCTCCACGGGCCTATAGTTTAACGTCCTATCCAGGAAGATGCGAAGGTCTAATAAAAGGCAGCACTTTCTCCCAAGTTATTCTAAGACTCTGAATGAAGGTTCAGCAGGGAATGGAACCTGGGCCTCCTGTTCCATAGAGTGACACCTTACCAACTTGGCTAACCAGGCTGCGGTATATCGAAGTTGTAGTTTTGAAAAATATATATGGATTTTAATCTAACCACCAAAACTGTTCTGTTTATACCAAACTTGCATTTACAATCACTTTTAATACTACCATTCGAAGAAGAAGCTCCACATGGAAATTGGAAACCTTAGGTAAACGTTGTTGTTGATTTTATTTTGTTTGACTTGGTCAGCTCACTAGTAAACTCTACCGCTTTTCAATCTTCTTGAATGATTAAAACTCAAAGCGCATATGTGATAGCTCAAGAACATTTTATTTTCTTTAGAAAATAATTGTTTGAGATTGATGCAAACATCAACAGAGGCGGAAGCATCTATTTTGATTGTTTGGCCACAGAAACAATTTGGGACAAAAATCCTACAATTTCTAAGGCAGTCCACAACAAATCATCATATTCCAACGCAGCCCTTAACAAAATCCTCTTATTCCAACGCAGCCCTTAACAAAATCCTCATATTCCAACGCAGCCCTTAACAAACTGTCATGCTCCAAGGCAGTCCCTAACAAATTCTCACATAAAAAGTATCTAGCACAAACCACAGCTATCTAGGTAGCTAAATAGGATTATAACCCAACCAATAATTTTCGTGCAATCTCATTGGATAAAACGCGTCACGTGGTACAAAATTGGAAGGAGGTTATCAACGAATATACCCCTTCCAATTTGATAAATGCCCTGCGATTTTGTCGGCCATTTCCAATTAAAACAACAAATGATGTTTTTCAAACTTTGAACCAGTTGGTATTGATAGACAATAAAATTAATCATTTCGTCGAGTCTAACTACAAAGATTTTTAAAAATACCTGATTTTAAAGGCAGTGCAGGATAGCGCAAAAAAAAAAAATCAACAAAGCTGACGACATGCGTAAACGTTTTTGAAGGTAAAAAAGTTGCAAGTCCGCTTTTGCTAAACAACAGTTTTAATAACAGGCTTAACTAAACTCTCTCTCTCTCTCTAAAGTTCTGTAAAATATCTTAAGCTTAAAACTGAGAGTTTACATTTCATCCAACTTCAATTAGTGTGGACAAGAGAGAAATTTCCATCTCTTCAATTGCACACATTTTAATGAAGAAAAAATTATTGGGAGGGTTATAAAACAAATAAACCCCTTTTTGGTTCACTGGTATATCGGAGGATAATGTGCTTTTCTGATAGATTGTCCTCAAAATTTCTCTGTTGCCCTCGAAGCTTCGCTTCTCGGCCAACTGTTCATTTTTCGGACAATCTATCAGCTGCGGACATTATCCTCCGATATACGAGCCGCCGGAAGGGGTTTATTTACTAATTAAAAATCGCATTGTTGCTGGAACATTTCGTAAGCCAATAAAAAGACAGTACTAGACAGGCCTTTTGTACTAGTATTGTCCGGCCTTGCGTTGGTGCTTCCAGTCTTTGTCAGTCGTGGCTTTGCCATGTGAAGCCGTCTCAAAAGTTCATCAATCGCAGCATTTGACGGTGCGCAAAGCAAAATCTTCGGGTGGTCTGGCAAGCAGCTAGATTTGTTTTCATTCTCATGCTGAAAAGATTGAATACGTGTCAGGTTACGTGTAATTAAAAAAAATCGATTTAATATCCGTAACTACGAGGGTTTGTATCGAAGGCTCAGTTGGTACAGATGTTTTAAATTCACTATTTTTCTTAGTGCGTAAGAAATGAAAAATTTGATTACTTCAGTGGATAAACCTTGCTAAAAGAAGAATAGCAAAGAGAAAAAAAAATTGTCAAACTCTTTTATCTACCTCGAGCCTATTGGTTTCCTGGGAACTCCTCGCCTGTACTAATTAACATTAATTAGGTATACATGTATATGTACGTATGTATAGAAGAAAAGGCAAATGAATAAAAAAAAGAGATACATCAGCAGCTCAACTTGGGCTTGAATACATGCAAAGGTTGTGGATTGGCAGCAGATTTAAACAAAAAAGCAAACTTGTCGGAACCACAAGTGACGTCACCATTTCAAAACATTAAGTTTTTTAAAATATCTCAAGAACCATAAAAGATTTTTCACCGCTATTCCTCATTTAGCAAGATCTATTCACTGAAGTAATAAAATATTTCACTTCATAAGCACTTTAACTTTGTGGCAGCATAATGGATGTCTGAGCATATATCCTGATACGTCATATTGTTGGTATATTTCCCAAATGTAAGCTCGCTTAGAGGAGACACTTTAAGCAAGAAAAAGTCAAAAGTCTACAAATCGTATCTAGGCGTATTTTCACGGCTTGTTTCTCAAACCTTTTATAGTACTGTTTTTGAAATTCGAAAAACTGATTTTGCGCCATTGGTTTGTAAAAGTTTTACAAAAAAACTCTTTCGCTTTGATACTAAGTAAAATTGTTCTGTACCATAAACAGAACAAGTTTGTTTGATATTAAGAAAAGTTCACCAGGACATTAAACGACAGAATACGTTAAGGTATAGTTTAATAAGATGCTACAAATAAACACCTCCTAGTGGAAGACAACTCACATTAAATATCCTTGAGATCATGCCCATGATCGTGTGGGATTTTCCCGTACCAGGGGGCCCCTGGATTAGGCAAATTCTCGGCAAGGTGAACTCCTTGTAAACACACTCAGTAACCATGGCGATAGCTTTCTCCTGGGATGAGTTAAACTCCTTAAAACAATAAATGAAAACACATCAAGTTAAATTTAACCCTTTCAGTCCCTAACAAATTCTTCCAAAAAGGAGTAACTTTTATTTAAGCAGTTTTGGAGAATTTGCTTTTTGTCTACAAAGATTTACCTTCACACGCAGTCAGCAAACCACAGATTCATTCACTTTTTATAGGTAATCGAACGAGGCCGAGTCAAACATTGAAAAACATCATGTGTCTTTTTGCCTAATTCGAATTAATTGCCCAACCGCACGGAGGGCGATTCTTTCAGAATTGGCCAAAAGACAAGTGATTTCCTTCGAAATTTGACGAGGATTCGATCGATTATTTTTTTTAATGATCTAGCAGACAAATTATCATTTTTTTTTCTTTTTGGTTTGACACGACTTTGCGAGCATGAAAATTCATTTTGCAAATACGACATCTTGATTTTGCTCACGTGATGAGCTAGTTGCCATAGATAATTTGTAATTGTCCATGTGAAGTTTCAAACGGAGGGCAATTACAGATAAAATCGAGGACCGCAATCCGTCTATAACTTGTCTACTATTTTATTAGTCAGTTTATCAAGATTCTTTAATCAACTAATTCATTAATTTAGGTTCTAAAACTATAAAAGACACGTGTATAAAAATAACCAACTCCTCCACACCAAAGTACAGCCACATCTCACACTTTGAAAATTGGAAACACTCCGAATTCAGATGCATGCTTTAAGCACTTATTCAACACACCTTGGAAGCAACAATCTTTCTACTGGTGAGCTCTGAACCGAAATTAACTGAGTTCCTAGGTCGCAATATATCTCTTGCCAGCAAATTGCGATTCAGTTTCATAAGCCCACACCATCGGCGCAAGGTGGAGAGGAGAGATGTCACCGGCACGATTGTGACTAGAGCTTCTTCAGGCAATGTGGCACCAGTTTGGCTTATCTTCACCGTAAATGTTAACTTTGTGGAACCTGCAACCAACATATCAAGACAACACGGTCCGCACGAACAATCAACAAGTCTTTCATAGTTTTAAGCAACAGGGATAATTTCGAATTGCGGAATTGTAAGTCCCACAAATATGAGACAAGGTGCCAAGCCACATAGAAAATACCCTTTTTCCGTGCAACAACAGACCAACGTTCATTTTCTTTTAGAGGGGTTAAACTTTGTAACTTGCTGCCGCAGCATCTTAAAAGTTTGGAACGTAGTTTTAGTGGTTTTATAACAGCTTTGAAAGATTTTTTAATTTTTCGAGTGATACCTGATTATGTGAACACATACATGTATTTCAATTTTCTTTTTAGAATGTTTTGTAATTGATATCTGAAAAGCCTTTGGGAGATATTAATAGTTTATTATTATTATTATTATTATTATTATTACTATCATTATTATTATTACTATTATTATTATTATGATGATGATGATAGAATAAGTTTTCTATCTACCGTCTATAGGGGCTATTGAAAACAAGAAATAAATTTGGTTTACATGTGACTAGTATTTCGTCAAAATCATTGGTGGTTGTAAGGTTGGAAAGTAATCTACCTTTGTCTCTTGAAACTAAAATATGACTTAAGAAAAAGTTCGTACTTCACTTAGTTTGTCTCAGAATAAAAAAGACGTATTACGAATTACGTTTGGATCAAACTTCAGTCTGAACTTGTGAAATCTGAGTCAGACGAATAACATTATAGAACGATTTTCCACTACTGATTAAAGAGTTCAGTACTCCCGGTTAAAACAAGACGAGATTTTACTGGACAAAAGTTAAAGTAAACACTAAAGAGAATGACAGAAGAAACCAAGAGGGAAGTGAGACTGACTCACCAGTAGAAATCTTTTGTTGGTCCACCTTTTCCAGTAAACCGAATACCTCGTGTGGTACCAGCATACTGGTAGTACCTTGGTACCACAATGAATATACCACGACCAAATCACTCTCCATAGGGTAAAGTCCTTCTTTTGTTTCACGGGAACCAACCACGCCACTAGCACGAATGGTTGCAAATGCACCAGAGGACTGAGACATGTTCTCTAAATTCGTTTCAACTTTTTTCTTCATCAAAGATGGGTCAGCGTACTGTTGCTTTGCCTGCAACGAATACCGTTCCAATATTATGCATGATGTAGTAGATACTACCTTGCGACAATCTTGTGCGCTTTCAAACAGATTGAAAACTCATAAATAACAATTAACCCACGAAGGGAAGGTATATATCTAGTGCTATGCACCGACCCTGAGGGGATAATTGTGTTAGTATTTATCAAAACATTGGGTTAAAAATTCACTTTACTTTCGAAGAAACATTACAAAGTTAACCTTCTTTCTTTTTTGAAAGCGCCCTTGTGAGTATTGTTTACATTTTTTGTTTTTCTTGGAGAGCATTCTCGTGGATTTTTAGCAAATTTCAAACAACACATATTTTGTTCTTTATTACCATTAAAAACCGAAAAGGTCATACCGTGTCGCCCTCTTTGTGTTTGCTGGAATGACTTCCTCGTTCCAAACAAAATTACCTCGCCCGTAATTGACGAGAGATGCGAAGCATTTTTGACCACGGCCTCAAAATCAACTAACAGTCTTGGACATCGCAAGTTATGGGAGCCAGTCATAGCTCTTGAAAATGGATATCAGCTCCTTTGGTAAATACTAGTACTCATTAGAAACATACAGTACAAAACGTAACGACATCTGTCTCCACAATTTCTAATTTTGGGCAAGTTTCAAGTACATTAATCTAATCTCTAACTCTTCAAAGGTACTCCATCAAAATAATGATCTGATGGTGAGATATATTCCCCACTTCTCAACTAATTTATAAAACTAGATGTTACCACAGGTAAAGATAATGCTGTCGAGCTATTGTTGGGTACCAAATGCTGTCATTTAGAAACGTACTGTTAATGACCTTCACCCCTTTCAGTTCCAGCCAGTTATCATCTAACTTCTTACATAAAACAGAACATTTGATACTGAGGAACTGATAACTTATCAAACACAGAATTACTGAAGTAAAAAGCAAAATTCTTCCAAGACCGACTGCGTGGCCGATGTGCGGGGTTGCTCATTTCATTGGCTTATGGCAGTGGCAGCGCTTCCTTATTTGGATCTAGTTCAAGTATGGCTGCCTTATTTGGATCGATAAATGTTTGTACTTTGTGTAATGCTGAGCAACTGTCCAGCGGAATGACCGACAGACAAACCGCATGATCGAATTCGTCCACTCAAATCAAGAACTCGACTGCTAACAACATGATACATCGATGAGAATATATGCTGTTTTGCTTTGTTTGAGAGCAATAAACAATCTAGACAAGCAGAGCTCGAAATTAACTTTTGTTTCAAGTAGCTAGCTGGCAACCAGAGGAAAATATGGTAGCCTTGGCACATATTTTTTTAGCCATATGTATTTTTAAAGTGTTGTCCATAGTACGTCTGCATCTGTAACTGTGTGCGCTAGAATAATTGCATTTGTTCCCATGTTTTTTTGTCAAAGAAAGCAGATAACCTTCATTCGTTCATCACATTTTTATCATTTTATTAGAAACGTTAACTCTTAGTTAATCAGCGGCAAAGATTCCACACAGTCTTGCAGCAGCCTGCTGGCTACAAGTTCTAAAAAACTAGTTGCCGGCGTTCATTTTTTAGTAGCATTGACCACCCTAAATGTAGCAAAATAGACCCTGAAACAAGGATAAATACAGTGCTAACACTCTGGTTTAATATCAATATCGTGTACAAGACATAAGCCAGTTCAAAATCCAAAGATACACGCGCGCACCGGGATAAAATGCAAAATTCATGAAACTTTTCTTAAAAAAGGAATGTAATTAAGCGAAATTGGAATTCATTAGTGTTCCTTTCTTAAGTTTGATGAAAATTTCATTTTATCCCGTCACGCACATTATTTCTGAAAATCCGAACCGGCTCATTGGAGCTGTTTCGATTCCCATACTATGGGAGTTAAATTTAGAGGTCTACAAGTACGAGTTTTTTCCCATTCGTCATAATGTGCAAACCAGAACTTACGATCAAGAAATAACACCATCTCATTGTGTTGCCAAAACTCATCGTCATCTTGTTTACAACGAGATTTGCAAAAAATACTCGGCGTATGGACTACGAGGTTTTGACAACACAACGAGATGGCGTGATTTCTTTGCAGTGTGATGAACGGGAGAAACTTGTACTGTCTCGTATTTGTATTCGTTTTTTACCCTGAAAGTCTATAATATTCCTACCTCTTCCCACGTCTCTGCAAACACTAATGGCTTAAGCACGTCGCGATACTCGTCTATGGAATTAAAACTTAAAGGAATACGCTTCAAATCGTATTTCTTTATAGGAAGCTCCTCGTTCCTATCTGTAAGCCACTTGACTTGCCAACTGAGAACCTGAATAAGAAACACTTCTTCAGTCAAGGGCGGTCTTTTAGATTCCATAACTGCCGAAGGAAGTCTTGCTGTTTTCGGGTTTGGTTTGGCGGCTGCTGCTGAAGACTCTGCAGGCTGTGTTTGTTTCGGTTGCTGATCTTTGGGTTTTGGATGGTCTGTAGCTGGTGGCTTGTATTTAGCTGTGGGCTGCTCCACTGTTGACGGTTGATCTGTGGTGCAAAGATTACTGTTCTCCACATCTTTGGTGACCTGCAGACTATCAGAAAGAAAGAAACAAACTCTTAACTTGAAAACCTTTATTAAAAGAGCCATTTATGTGCTGGAGAAGTGCTAGTGTTACATAGTGAAATTCAGTTCTCGACGATTCCAGTATAAAGTAACTCAAAGATTGAAGCTGCCTGTATACACATAATTTCTTGATAAAAGAGTACATCAATAGAAACATGTCTCAAAGTGAAGCTTATTATAAATTGACGATACTACTCTTTCTCAAGCTACCAAATTTTTCACTGATTCCAACACAAAAAAGGTTTTCGTTTAAACAAGTAATCACTAAGTAAAATTTAGTAAAATACTCATAATTACTTCTGCTGTTAACGATTACACAACTGCCTAAATCGGTAAACTAAACCCTTTCCTAAATTGTTTAAATGTGGAGAGCTAATCTCTAAAGAAACACTGACCATGTAGTTTTAGGAAACACCAGGACTTCTTTAGCGCCACTTTTGCCTTCCATGTCACTTTCAATTGTCACTTCCTCGTACAACGGACTTTCTTTGGCTTCTTCACGGGAGTGAACCGCGTCTTTAAATGCAGTTTGGCCAACGCCCTGTTTTCCTTGTCCACGCGGGTTTTCAAGCTCTTTCCACAGTTCCTCTTGCTCAGAGTCAACGACTCCCGACTCACAGTTCTCCCTTGCTTTAAGGTCATCTTCAATACTTTGCCACACACTACTGGTAACACCGCTACTGTATCCTTGACTCCAGTAAATCTCCTCTTCTGTATTATTCAGCCAATCATCAGTTTGATTATCATAAATTTCTTCACTTGGTGAATTGTCTTTAGAAACCACGCCCGATAGCAAAACGTCATCAGGGAACAACTGATTTCGTAACCGTTTCTCAGGCGAATGGGTCTCGTTTTTTTCCTTGGAGCTATTACGCCACGAGATGTCGTCAAAAAACTTCGAGGCACCAGCTGCTAGCTTTATTGAAGTACTTACAAGTTTGTTGCTGTTTTTACTTGTTGAAGCCACTTCTGTTGGGCTTAGAGCATTCTTTTGGGTAAGAATCTCAAATGGAAAAGATTCCTCGGCCAACGGGCTGTGAGTATGTTGTGTATTTTTGCAGTCGACCGTAAGCGGACTCTGTGCTTCAATCTCGTTGAAAGTTTCACTTGAAGAAGGTGACGCTGATGCAGCTTCTGATACAAAGTTTTGTTGCATCCTGTCAAAAGATTCAGTGCTATCATCTTTATCATTGGATGCTTCACTGACTTTAATCACTTCTGTCGTTTCACTGTCATCGGACTCAATCACGTGCCTCATCCGTCTCTTTTTACTACTTCTAATCACACTAACATCGCTACCATCGTCCTCTTCAAGTTCTCTTCTCCTTTTTTTCATCTTGGCGGATCTACTAGGAGTTAGTGGTGATTCCACAAAATCTGAAGTATCACTGTCTCCTGTCATCGTTACCTCTGCTGCTTTGCTGTCTTCCGATTTCTTTGTGGATGGGATTTCTAATGATGACTGTTCTTCTGGATTTCTCTGCTGCACTCCTTTGTCACTATGGTCTTCAGTTTTGATTATAGAAGGTTTGTTCTTCAATTTCTTTGAAGGCATTTCCCTACTCGCGGAGCGCAAAGTTTCTTCATGTGTAGAGCCACAATCTAAAGACACTGAAACAAAGTTTTCCTTGCGTTTATCAGAGTGATATGGACCTTGTCCTGCTTCAATTGAGACATCACCGGAAACCTTTCTCAAAGAGTCTTTATACAGGGCAAATGTTTCGGGTGATATGCAGTAGCTCTGCCCTATCACAGGGAGATCATCAGCGTTATCATCCGCTGACACATCCATAACAGGGAATGCAGTATCAGCATCAAAATCTGTTCCTTCAGCTACAAATGGATGTTCCTGTTTGATCATGCAATCATTCCGAGCACTTCTGCCATGACGAGGTTCACCATCCAGATGTGGTTGTTCTTTACTTTGTTCATTAGAGACACGTTGATCCTTGCGTTTCTTGAGAGACAAACACAGAGGCCTCTTGTTAGTGGTAACCGTAGGTTCCTCCTTGTCTAAATGTGAAATGAGCATCAGAGTTGAAGTCTTTCCAACAGGGTTACTTTGTTTTTCTTTGTTCTCTCTTTCCTGAGTTTCATCGTCATCCAATATAATAATTGCATTCGATGCTGTGCTCCCTGAAATGAGGTAATAGAACCTATTTCACAAAACCCACAAAACCATCTTCAATTTTCAAGGTGCTTTGCAGTAACAACATAAAGAAAGCCCATTAGCTAGATGGTGTCTCAACACAAATTCTTTGAAGAAACTTTGTGCAATAACTTCGTTGAAAAAGCATTAATAAAAAAAATGCGTCTTTATCCGTTCGTCAGAACAGTTTCCCAACTAAAATTTACAACATCGAATCTACAACTATCAAGTTTACTAGAGCACATAATACAGAACTTAGTAGTAGATGACTATAGTTTTTTCTAGTAAATTGCTTTAGTACAGCTACCTGTTCAGATCACATGAAATTTGAAGTTTGGTCTTCACTGTTTTGTTCCAAATGACCCTTTCAAAAAGTCGCGTTTAAAATTTTTCATTTTTCCGTTCTTTCCACCGCATTTCAGTATATTTGAACTCAATTGGCACACTCGTTTGTGGTTTTTCAACGCAATCAGCGACCAATTAAATACCGCCTGAACAGCTACCTGTTCAGATCACATGAAACTTGAAGTTTGGTATTCACTATTTCATTCTAAACGACTCTTTCAAAAAGTTGCATTTAAATTTTTTTCGTTTTTTCTGTTCTTTCCATCACGTTTCATGATATACAAGCACAATGCAATCAGCTACCAATTAAATTCCGCCTTGACCATATTTTCACCAGCAAACTAACCTGGGCTCCGAGGTTCCTTTTTAGGTATTCTGTTCTTCTTTTCTTTAGGATTTTTTTTTCGGATGTCATGTAATGGAACAATTAATGGTCGTAATGATTGTCTGAACAAGAACCCTTTGTCCTCGATAACCCTGAAACATAGCACAAAGATAATAGTTTCTATTACTACACAAGCAATGCTTATTTGATGTTGTATGATGAGATCGTTCTGGTTAGTGTAGTCCTGAAAAGGACCGTTCTCAATGTTAGTGACTGACGTTTCGACAAACTGTGCAGTTCCAAGTCATCTTCAGAGTCAAGCTTAGAAGAATGCGCCAGTTGAATACCGATGTAGTCTGCTACGCAAATGCTGATTGGTCAGTTTCGTATTCATATTGCACAGGTTATCGAAACGTCAGTCACTAACATAGACAACAGTCCTTCTCAGAACTACACTAACCTGGAAGGTCTCACCATAATTTTATGATCTTCTGTTACTCCTTGGTTCAACCTTTCACCGTAATGCTAACTGCAGCAATACAGTTGTGTGGCGTATTTAACAACACTTACTTAAAAGCTCTTACAGGTCAAATCTCAAACACCCCATTAGACAACTGCAAGGCAGTCTGTGTTCGCTAGATTTAAGGTAAAAACTTTTGCACTGAAATTAGCACTTATTATTGGAGTTGACGTATTTGACCCAAATGCCTCATTTCAAGTCTAATGAAGTCCTTGTTTTCATGTTTTCATGGTTGTCATCTTCACATAAGAATGTAAGGTTGAATGGCACCCTACAATCAAGTGTGGTGTGCACAAACTTTGAAAGTAAAACCTTGAGTTCAATAAGTGTTTCACTGAATTGAAATTGTGGCGTCTCGGTCAAATACAACAATTCCAATACATGCTGTTCTTTCAGGGAGGAATTTAAGATATGACGCACAATGCAGAAATAAAAAGATATTAATAATAGTATTAGTATTAACTTAACAATAGCTATGACAATATTGAGTAATTATTCACCAAAGTGGAGGTGAATATAATTGGCTTTCACCGACACTGAGGTGAATAATTACGTTAGCATATACCCAACCAGCGAATCAGTGAGAAATTACTTTTT
>JAOBRD021054734.1:0-11471 GCA_027575215.2 Hydrozoanthus sils | reverse complement strand
ACCTTTCAAATTTTTACACCATATTTCGTTGCTGCCTTCGTTTTGTCTGGAACTGTTTTGCCAATTAGAAGCTTCAATACGTCTGCAGAAACGACTGAAAATCAATAAGATCCTACAACGAGAGAGAATCTTTACGACAACAGCAGCGGATGTCAGATTTGTTGAGTGCTTTCCTGGCATCTAAAGTTCCTCATCCACAAAATAGACGTGCAGTTGTTCCAGAAGAGAAAATCTCCGACAGTTTAACAAGATCTGTAAGCTGGCCAGTGGTTGTGCAACAACAAAGTCAGCTATCTCTTCAATCTAACTTCACAACACATGGCGGCCGATTGAGTGGCCATTTCCCCGCCGCAAACAACTTCTACGGCTGCACCGTAAATATTCACCACCATTACAGTCGCAGCGAATAGCTTAATTTTAAAGTCTCGTTGTGGACAGTGAACATTTCGATCGTATTTTTGAAGCTTTTTAAAACTTTTCACATTCATGTTTAGCCGCTCACCATCTTCAGCTTTCAGTGACAAGTTTTGTATATGCGCAATGCGAGTTCACTCAATGCATAAATTAAAAGACCAATTAGTTGTTGCCATGTTGGAAAATAGAAGTTTCAGCAGAATTTTTGATTTATATATCCAGTTGTTTGTTTATAATAATATCTATCACCTCATATCCAACGCGCTTTCGTAGAATAATTGTTAAACATATGATAACTTTATGGAGGTTGTTCAAGCTAAGGGTAGGTGCAGTTATAAGAGAAAATTACGTTCTTATCTCGACGAATCTTTGTATAATTTGCAGCAGTGTGGTAACACCATTGTACACGAAGCCGCGATTTAGTAAGTAACGGAATTGAGATCTGTTAGATCTTTTTTAAAAATGGCGACGATTTTAACATTCTTTTGCATGAACCTAAATTAGCCTGGCTAGCCTCGTTCTTGAGTTAAACTTTCAAAAAAATCTGTTACCCAAATCGAGGCCAGACAGGCTAAATTTGTGAATGCACACCAAAGAATTTTAAGATCGCCGCCAAGGTCTGTTCAAGCTTCAAAGCAATATTACATGTTGACAATAGTAATTTTGACGTTTTGCTTACGATTTTCGTTATACTTTCTCAGTCGGTCAGACGATTTGTGGTTATTGGCTGTATTTAACTAGAAAGACGAATAATTCGTCTGGGACTAACTATTCGACTGATCTAGGTAAATACGGGCCGCATCTAATGGGGCAGTTCGATGCGTCTGGCTAAAAAAGTTACAAAATTTGCCTGCTTGGCTACAAAGCTCTAGTTTAGTTTGTCTGCTTTGTGCGTTCTGAATTTACCCAGACGCATAATTCGTCTGTTTTGTGTGTCGTTTCGACGCACCAAACAGACGAACAAAAGTTGATGTGTTTTTTGCGTCTGCCCCGTGTTTACCTAGACGAACAATTCGTCTCAATAAGCCATTAAAGATATTATTACTGAAACCATGTAATTATTCCTGTAATCTATTACGCGACATCGTTGAGAGAAACAATAAAAAAGACTTTTATTTTTGTGTTTTCCTAGCTAGTTGTTTGTTACATTCGGTAACCTAAAAAACATCAGAGCAAAGTTGAAGAAACTGTCGAGTAAGCTTCTAGTTTTTGTAATGCTCAACGCAACTTGCACTATTTTAATTGTTTATTCAATTTGCTGTTGTTCCTAGTTTGTACGAAGTTGTCTCACACAAAAGCAATTTAGACTTGATATCATTGAACAACTCTAAGGTATCAACATGAAAGTAATTAAAATCAGTGATAATATGAATAATAGTAACGATGATATTAATTTATATAATAATATATTTAATCCATAATGGTGATGATAATGATAGCCAGAAGAATACCCCAAGGCTGACGAGGCGTAGATTTACAACTAATATTAGTAATGATGATGATAATAATGATGATAATGATAACAATAATAATAATGATAATAATGATAATAATAATAATAATAATAATAATAATAATAATAATAGTAATGATACTAAAATGGAATCAATGACATCGTACTCATATACTGGCCCTTTCGCTATCCCAACCAAGCCATAATAGTTACAATTTGATCTTTTTTAAACCATGCCAGTGATGAAACAGGAGAAACAGTTTCCCTTTTGCTCCGGAAAGGAAATTTCAGTAGCCCAAATGTGAAACACAGTGTGAATGGAGGAACACCTTTGCATTTTGCTGTAGTTAGAGGAAACTTGCCGACTGTAAAGGCACTTGTCGAAAACGGAAGTGACGTCAACCTACAGGTTTGAAAGCATAATTGTTATCTACTTGTTTTCTTAGTCGCTTAGCACCCTTGCAGCACAAATGGTCAAGAATGAAGCAGAAGAGTAGATAGTCATAAGAGAAATACATCAGTTCGTTAACAATGGGTTTTCGAAATTTGTAGTTAAAACGCTAGAAAAATGTTTAGTAACAAGTCATTTCAAGGTATTTGCCTTGAGGTTTCCGTGTCATATTTCGTTCCTCGATTGATGTAGTTTTAAACAGTAGATCGCTTATGCTTCTTTCATCACTCTGTTTAAATCACTGATTCATTCAAATATTGAAAATGAGATACGCAGTATAACTTAAAGTTTCACTTTTAGTGAAACAGTAGATCGCTTATGCTTCTTTCATCACTCTGTTTAAATCACTGATTCGTTCAAATATTGAAAATGAGATACGCAGTATAACTTGAAGTTTCAGTTTTAGTATCAAAATGTTAACGTGGCGTGTATTGCAGAATCGTTTTTTGGAAAAAGCGAGTAGGTCAATGCATGAATAGTTTTAGTAAACCTAAAGTTTGAAAAGATAGCGTTTAAAACAGTTGGGCTAGTTTTTCAATATCTTACAACGAAAGTTGACACCAACAAAACAAAAAGTTATGGTTGATTTGAGAAGTCAAGGATTAAGTTAATGTATAAAGAATTGCTAATCGCCGCCCGGCTAGCCCGGTTGGTAAGGCGCCATTCTGCCGTGTGGGAGGCCTGGGTTCGATTCCCAGTTCTTGACCTTAGCTCAGGGTATAAAAAACTGAGAAGGTGCAGCCTTTTGGCTAACATTTGCACCTGGTTAGATCTTCGGGTCTCCTCGGATAAGATGGTTAAACAGTTGGTCCATTTTCTCAATCATCTATCGACTTATAGGAAAACAAAACACTTGTTGAAAAAAAAATTAGAAGGATCCCGGTTTCGTGGCTTTTCAACTGTTTATAACTGAAAACAACTCAGGTTAACAGGTGCTGAAAATCACTGACTGGGAGCATTGTATTGTGTAATAAATTATGTAGCATGTATTGTGTAATAGTTGTTTAACAAAAATAATGAAATAATGAAACATTTTCGGAGCATTTTACATAGTCTCAATGCTCTTACAATGGTTTACAATTGACCATGGTAATGAGGGTCTTAGATCATCCGCTATAATCTGAACCCTATAATATTCATCAAGTTTTGCCCTTAGTAGTTGACATACCACGACACCGTGATCACACTACTCTTTTTCGACAAGTGTTGTGGGTTCTTCTAAGTTCCCCGATAGGTGATCGAGAGACTGGGCCTACGGCTTAGCGTCCTTATCCGAGAAGGCGCAAAGGACTGGTCTAACCGTTTGTAGGCGTTAGAGCAAAGGCAGCACCTTCTCCTCAGTTGTGTTAAGGTCCGGCACAGGGAATCGAACCCAAGCCTCCTGCACGAAAGACTGGCGCCTTACCAACTTAGCTAACCAGGCGGCGGTTTAGAACCAAGCTTTCTGATGTCCAGGGTTTGTGTTAGGATTCCCAGGGAAACACTGGTTTGCATTACTCAGTCGCATACAAACGAGAAGAAATCACCCAGGTTCTCTTGGAAAGCCAGGACGTAAATTTGTCACATCAGTTCAACTCTAATGGCTACAATGTCATCCATGTAGCTTGCAGTTCCGGAAACGTGCAGTAAGTTTTTATGCTGTTATGTGACTTATTTCCCAAAATTCCTTGGTTGCTCCAACATAAATCTTTATCACTTGTTGTCGAGGTTTTGCATAGGACTAACAGATCCGAAGCACTTTTTTTTCAAAACAAGCATATAATATTTCACTCTAGGACTTTGGCATAGGTGTTTTAATACTTTGAGGTCAGTTTTATTGTTATTTCCTTATTTTCGTGGTTACTACTAGAGAGCTCTCCAACATGGCCGTCATCTTGAAATTTAAAATAGTTTCTGCAAGCTGAATTTTGAAAAATATTATTCAATGAATACCATTTGGCTAGTTTTATGAGATAGTTTCCAAAATGCCTAAAACGAGTTGTAATAAGTTTTTGTTTTTCTTGTTTTTGCAGAAGTACATTATTCGAGTCTAAACTATTCATAATTTAAACTAATTGATTATAAGCCACCTTTTTCCTACGGCTCCAAAACGTTTCAAGGCAACAGGTATAAAACTAAAAACAAATTCTTTGAGGTCGAAAAATTTAGGAGGATTCGAGGCAATCCCCCCCCCCCTTTCTTCCCCTTTAGAACGTGTTAGCTGTCACCGTTGTATGCTTGTATGCTTACAAAGGCCAGTAACATGTGCGATTCGAAATTTTTGTATAAAAGGTTTCTGTTTTGCCCCAGAATTGTGAGACAGCTGCTCCAAAAAGAATCGCATGTTGCAGAATTGGTTTCTAAAGACCAGCTGGCGCGAAGTCCTCTTCATACTTCATGCTCGCTCGGACACTTTGAAATTGTGGACGAACTCTTGGAAACTGTAAGTATATTGAACATTACCTTAGAATAATTTGTTTGATAGGGCCAGAGCAATAGTTTGTTTTCTGTATAATTTGAACTAATGTGACACGCTTTAATACAAGTATCTTGTTCAAGGACGCCAACAGTATTCATCATGGGCTTTAACATTGTGTTCTTTGTAAAGTACGTTGTCTGTAACCGGTATATATTAACTGCAATATGAATGTTTTGGTATATAGGGAGTTTCTGACGTTAGAGCCAAAGATAGAAATGGCAAATCAGCACTTGGTCTGGCATTGGAGAAAGGTTTTGGATTGGTTGTTCGACGACTTATCTACGAATACGAGAAAAGGGAAAAAGACAATGGATCAGGGGAGGCTTTTTCGGAGGTGAGATTTGACAGGAGCATTTTTAGGTGCAAAAATTGTTTGAGTTTAGTGCCAAGGAAAAGCACAGCAATCAAGGGAATAAAACACCAAGAAAAGCAGTCTTCATTTTCGTTATGAATCGTTAGTTTTCTCGTTTTTTTGTATTTTCAGTCATATTGACGCGGTGTTTTGAGTGAAGTTAAATTGTTTCTTTTTAAAAGCCAAGACTCGAAATAGGTTAGGTATTCAAAATTGTTATTTGATTTCTTTTAAATTATAATTAATCAAAAGTACTTTTTTAAACCTTAAGATTTAGCAAATACGTTTGTTAGCGGAATATTCTATCTCGGAAAAGAGAATGCCGAGTGGGTCCTGATTCTAATGAGTTTCCATTCCACTTGACTTTAGCCGTCGCACATGCGCAAGTATCTCCTACAACGCCTGGCTAGAAGATTGTTTTCCTTGTAAATTGTGAATTCTGGCCAGCGAACTGGCTTCAAAGCGTACAGCAAGTACATTTAGAAGAACCTTCATGTTAAATTGGCAATTATTTATAAAACAGTAGTTAAAGTGCCTGTGAAACAAAAATTTTTTTTGAGCCCATGTTAATTTATCACGTTTTAACTCAAAATTGTTCGGTTTGAGTTGTGTTCGACCTTTGTCTTACCCTTTTTTCTGCAATTGAAAATCGAATTTGGCGGTTCAAAAGTGGTTCCTTTTCGCGGTTATGACGTAGTAATCTGGGAAAGCTGAAAGCAATGGCGGGCCAGATAAAGAAGAATGCGAAGAAGGGTGGAAGTTATTGCGTAGCTGGGGCACCAAACGATGTCAGTTATAAAAAAAATACATACACACCGGGTATACCAATGCATTATTTCCGAAAAATACAGTTTACTACGTCATTTTGTCCCAAGTCTTCCTACTTTATGGGAACCACTTTTGTGCCTAACTTGTCTCTCTTTCGGAGACGAAAAATTCGCATTTTAAGTAATTTTTGCAATTTTTTCTCTCTATTCCCATTATAAGACATGATAAGCTGCAAAATTATGAAAAAAAAAACAAATTTCGTTTCATAGGCACTTTTAAATATACTCGTTAGTACAGGAATATAACTGGATATAATTCATACCTATATTTTATCCATTTCATGAGCTCAGGAACATAATGATTTAATAACCATTTTCTTCATGTTTGTAAAGTTAAAGAATTTACGGTTAGTTTCTCTTCTATAATGTAGATATTAGTTTCCTAAGTTCAGGAAGCAGTCGGATCTCAGAAGCACTTTATAATGTTTTCTCTTAAATTTATATATATATTTTTTTTATTTTTGAAAAATAATCTTTAGACGAAAGCCCAACGTTTCAAAGAAGGTGATGTGGTACGTGTGTGTGCAAGCGAAGAGGTGCTCAGAGAACTTCAACAAGGATGGGGTGATTTTGATGAGGACCTTCTTGAGGTAGGCGCGCAAAGCTTGATATACTAGGAGTTAGCATTGGTAAGTTACTAGAGTGCTGTGAGTGAGGTCAAGAGCTCAAAACCAGCCACGAAAAACTGGTCGCACAATCTAAAATGACCACTCGTAACTGATCATCAAAACATGTGACTAACATATCTTCGTTTACAAGTGTGCGGAACTGTCTTCAATCGTTTCCGAAGTGACCGAAGTCAGTCGAAGGTCTACCGGAGGTAATTTCCGACGACATCACATCATCGAAAACCAATCGGCAATAATCGACCCATGAAAGTCGAAAGGCAACCAGGCACCTGAGAGACGCTCGGGGAAATCTTTACCCGGATACAAAATTTTCTTACCCCGCTCGCCCTTTGGGACCGCAGCAAAATTGTTTTAGGGAGGAATTTTCCGTATTTACTATAAACAACAAAGAATTTTGGTCGGGCATGACAAAAGCGTCGTTTCAATTTAGTTTCATTTTTTAGCTTTATTTGTTTTGCCATACTATTACAAATTACCGTGTACGTTGTCGAAACAGCCATAAATCTTCTGCAGTTGAAGGGGTTAGTGTGAGACTGTAGTTCTTATGAGGCTTGTCATCCTCCTTCTCTTAAAAGGCGTTGAACAAACAAGGGGAGGTGCTGTCTATTGATGAAGACGGAAATGTAGAAATCACGGTGGATGGAAAGCCGTTCAAGTTACACCCGTGTGCTCTTTTCCTGGTTACTACGAGTGAAGAGGAAACCGAAGAAAACATATCGGGTTTGTTTAATATTCCTTTCTCGAGTTAGTAATACAGCTTATTCAGTAATTCCTTATAGACATACACTTTCTTAAACCAGGATGATTTCTCTCACTGATATCGGTCAAAATGTGAAATCAAATGTTAAATATTCCTTTCTCAAGTTAGCAATGCAGCTTATTCAGTAATTTCTTAGACATACACCTTCTTAATCCAGGATAATTTCTCTCATATCGGTCAAAATGTGAAATCAAATGTTCAATTAATATTGTTTTGTAAAACTTTACTCGTTTAAGCAGAAGTAGAGGGAATGGAACAAAGACAAAACACAGAAGGTATGTCTCTTTAAAGTCAAAACTCGAATTTTCGATAGCAAAAATATAGACCTAGAAAAACTTCCTTAAAGGACACGTTTTCGTACTCTTAAAATTCATTTTACATTACATAAACATGACGATTTTTGATCTTACAAAATAATACAACTTATTAAAGCATTATCATTTGAGTAAGGTAGTGGACGCTACTGAAACGTGTTTTGTACAAACCATGAACATCGTTCTGTTTTGAAATATTTAGCTCGAACACGAATCTCTTTTTAGTTCTTGCAGCAGAATGCTTGTTTGGGGAAAGTTCAGAAGAGGATTTTAGGAAGAAGTTTGTCGAAGCTGTGGCAATGAATGACGTTTTACGGCTGAAACACTTTATGCAAACACAGTCACAAAAGGTAGGTAGAGTAAGAAAAAGATGATGATACTATCGACTCCCAATAACTCAAACCTTCAAAGGAAATCCACGAATACCCAAAAGATGGCGACTTGTACATTTACCCATAATTCCTAGCGCTTAAACGTCTAGAATTTTCAATAGAAACGTACAGGCATAATCTGTAAGTCTCAAATTTTTACCATGGAGTGTTGTTAGTACAAGGAAGAGTTTTACCAACTGCTACCTTCTAGGTTCCCTGAGCTTCTTTTAGCGTCGTAAAGTTCGCAATGCATTGTGGTAAAATTGACAGATGGCATCTTTTTGGGAATGGTAAATTGGAAAGGCTTCGAGTTAACGGGAGTTTATTAATAGGTCAAGATCTTCAGGTCCTCTCCTCGATCATTTCACGACCTATCACAGACGGAAATTTACCATGACAGGTCGCGAACGTCCATCACCATCGGTCACCATAGCTATGAGACTTAATATCCTTTCCCCAGCAACGCGCTAAAGATCAATCTAAGTCTCTCACGATTCTGACACCAATCGTCAATAACAATTGACCATCGGAGTCAGATCGTGTGTATTGGACATCTATGGAGGTTTTTGGGAGGGTCGAGTTAGCCACGTTTCAAGATTGCGGGATTGAGTTGTAGTAAAAGAAAGCTACCCCGAAACGAACTATTTATTTTAAAAATCCGTCAACAAGGACAGGGATTATCCCAGAGAGCACAGCTCCAATAACTAGTTAGAGTTATTCAATAGGATTTTTAAATGATTGTACATTTGTATATTCATCGCATTAGTGTAACGAAAAATGTTACTCAAACCAGTCGACAGTTTTGTCATTTACCACCTTTGTGAATGTGAGAAAAGGTTCTTCTTCATCCAATCTGTACCAGGCTTTGCTTTACGGGCTACCTCCACAAGTGAGAACACTTATATTAAGAAAAAACATATTAATTAAGGTACATAAATAAAATACACAAACCTTCAAAAACCCCAAATAAGAAAATGTACTTTAAGTGTCTCCTATTTTTTCTTGATTACTATAAGGTAAATGGGAGTGAACGATATTAACCATCTAGTTGAAATACAGTGATATAAAATTTAAAATCTGATTACTGAAAATAGTAAGACGTTAAGAAACACGATGTATAAACCGAAACCTTCGGTCCTAATCAGATAATGGGAAACAAACTGCAAACGGATTTACCATTTAAAAATGGTAACTGGCGAGTAACGCCGTGTAGGACTTGATTCCAAATATGGTACATTTGGAATCTGAGCCTGCCTTTTCTATTTGGAGAGGGGGTCTCGACACGTTCCCTGATGGCTTCTTTTATTCCTCTTCTAAGCTAATTACCCTCTTTGTCTAAAATGAAAGTGTTCTCCGTTCCAATGGGATGACCAGTTTCTAAAATATGCTGAGTTCTGAGCCTGAATGATGTTGGGCTTCTGTGTTGTTTCGGTCTGGTATATGAGTGCTTGCTTGGTCTCGCCCATATAAGATGATCCGCATTCTATTTTTCCACACCTGACCCCATTCACTAAGTTGGAACGTTTATCCTTTGGTGTTTTATCTTTCTATAAGGAAATCCTCGATTAATTTACTATATAAAATACTACATTCTTGATAATAACAAAATTGAGTTGTTCGCATGTCACAGTTAGTAACTGTTTCAATCATTTTCCAGAGTTCTTAACGTTGTTTAGTTACTGTGCTCATAGTGTTGGTTGTTCTTCCTCAATTGTTCTACAATTTGGGCATCCTGCTGATGACCAGTGTTTTCAATTTCACAACACATACTGTTCATTTCTGTATAAATTCAAGTTTACTAGAAATATCTTAAGAATTATTGGAGGTCAGATGACTGCAACAACTTGTTAAACAGACTCCAGAGCTAGCTTATTTTATGTCCAAATATTAACAGCCGGAGGGCGAACTGTTTGACGGAAATACGTCTCTTCATCTGGCATGTAAGGACCGATCGATGAATGTTATCCATTTCTTACTGGAAAGGGGAGCGCGCCTAGAAGCGTTGGTAAGTTTATGTTTCTTGATTTTCGATTATATTTTGAATTTTTTTTTTCAGAAAAGACCATATCTGTTAATCTGGAAAAGAATCGCCCATTTACGAATACAGTGCTTTTAGTTTACGTAGTTTTAGGTTGCAGTGATCAATAAGAATTCAATAAAAAAAGGGCCGTTAAGAATTTCAACATTGTAACATTTCTAAAAACAATTTTACTAAAGACAGAATTTTAGTTTTTTTGTTGGTTAACATTTTCAAACTACAAACACATTTTAATGTGTTTGTAGATCGAACTTCCTCCTGCTCACCTAGAGTTATTTGTAATCACAGCCGTTTTATTGTTTTTCGTTCTTTTTGTTACTAGAACACTTGCGGTCTCAACCCTTTACACATAGCTGCAGCTTGGTGAGTATACATCTCAATATAATGCTTCTTCTCAGTGCAGAAACTTACTCAACGGAGAAAAGTTAAACTCTCTTGTTAATCTGGACAAGGTTGTTCAAACAGCGGATAAGCAATCAATTCTTGGCAATACGTTTATAACTGACACTTTTTGAAACCATTTTATCGATTGTGTTAGGAGTTTTCACTAACTGATCTAACCAGGAATACCTAAACTAACAAGTGTCGGAATAATCCTTTAGTTATATGCATTATTAAGAATGTAAGCGTTGTTTTTGTGGGGATACTGCAATACGTACTCATAGTTGGTATTCATGCGGCTGACAACCATTATTTCCTTTGAAAGAACCCGCTGTGGAATGATGAGAAAATTATACAAAAAGACAAAGTTTTTATTTGTAATGAATGCCGGGAATGATGACCGCTGACCAGTTTAAGTTTTGTTTTGTTTGGTTTTATAACATTCTGATTCAAGGAGTCACGGGAGAACAGGCAATAGGACTCGAGGTCCCCTTTGAGGCCTGCCACCCGGGACCTACGGTTTAACGTCCTTATCCGAGAAGGCGCGAAGGTTTAACCGTTTGCAGATGCTAGAGCAACCCTCAGTTATTTAAAGACCCTGAGTCCAGCACCGGGAATCGAACCCGGGCCTCCTGCACGACAGACTGGCGCCTTACCAACTGGGCTAACCAGGCGGCGGTAAATTTGTTGTCCCTAAAGTTTTAGATTGCTTTTTGATTTGTTCCAATCTTTTTCTGATTAGTTCTACCTATGAAACCGTTAATAATGTATTTAGAGATTTCGGTCATTGTACACAACTTTCTTTTAAGCTTAGTGCGAACTGTTATCTATAGTCGATACCCAACAGCTTAAAGTCGCAGCTTATTTGGACCAACTTGATTGGTTGAGTTATTTGCGTTTTCTATTGGGAAGAAAACGTTTTCGTTTGGTTTGGTTAATCAGCTACTTTAAGGTATCAGAATGGTTTTAGGTACATTCTTAGTTTTTCTTTCGTAGCGCGCGCGGCATACTTTTTACCCCTAT
>JAOBRD021054626.1:0-11472 GCA_027575215.2 Hydrozoanthus sils | reverse complement strand
TCATATCATCACTGATAAGTACAGAGAAGCTGATGTTCTCGCGTACATACTTGGATAAGTTATTGGCAGACAGCACAAAGAATACCACCATCCCCAACAAGAGCAACACCAGCATCGTACTAATGCTGGAGGTAATGAACTGCATATCGAAAAAGGACCCTGATTTTTTTCCCATAATCACTTCTTTCTGAATACATAAATCATTGAACTACTGCGTTCTTTTTTCGCCAGTGAACTGAACCAGGCCATGAAGGAGAGAAAGATGGGGGAAGTGAGGGAGGAAGAAGTGTTTTACAATTCATGTATATGTGTCTGCGAACGTCCCAAAGGGTTTATTTTTTCGTATTACTCTTACAATAAATTATTTTCGATCCCGGGGGTAGAAGTTTGCTGCTCGGCGGTCAGAGCTGATGCTTTGATCTGACGAGAAATGTGGTTTAGAAAGAAGTTAGGACTTGTCCAGTCCTTCTATATTGGAGCAAACCCTCAATGAAGAGAGCGTCACTTTTCAAGCGGCAATACAATTCTCCAACTGAAGTATGAATTAAAGAAGGCTGCCTCTAAAAAATGAATTTAAAATCCGAGGTTCTTTTCCATTATCTTTTTGTTATTTTTTATTTCATTTCATTTTTTGCTTTTTTGTTCTCTTTTGACACAAACGCCCATTTTAGGGAACGTTCAAACTACTCCTTTCGAAAAGCAAGATCCCAAGTTCTTTTATTTTTTTTAAAAAAAAAAAATTTCCGAAAATCGCTTATGCCTGTAATACTTTAATTGGGCAAGTTTTGTAATTATCAAGCACACGAAGAAAACCGAAGATTTTTCATTTCCGCATAAGAACTTTAAAGCGTTTTTCAATGTTAACCCTTGAATTACCGCGCCCTGAGCGAGCGAGCGATCGCTTCGATTACGTTTCATCCTCTTTTTTCGAAAGCCATCGTAGCTTAAAAAGATAACCAATCATCGATTATTTTAGTTTGATCTATTTATAACTTTGTGCAGCATAAAATGTTCGTTGTGGTTGGATGAAACACCGTAATTCATTATTTCAGAAACATACAACCCAAACGAAAACTCGTTATACAGTTGACGAACGGCTAACATTATTGGCGAACCAAGTTACACCCATTTATAAACACGGAGCCATATAAAGTTTTAAATAGTCAGCCGGTCACGTATGTGTTATCAGCCTTTGCGTAAACAGGACTTCTTACTGTATCGAGTTACGGGGAGTGGAACAACAATATTGAACTGTTATCCTGACAACAGTTGAGGTCATTATAAACCTATCAACAGTCTTTTAAAACGTTACTAGCATTTTTTCTGGTCCCAGCCCTCATTACGAATGTCGTGATTATATCAATGGTATGGATCTTCATCACGTGTAGAAACAACAGGCAAATTCACCATTTTTAGATAGTATGAAAGAAAAGTGATCTTTAACTACATCTGTGAATCGGTACAAGGTATTTCCAGTCATGGGAGTTCAGGTATTTTGTCATATTTTGAATTCATGCTTGCTGCAAGTTGATGTTACAACTCAGAGCGTCAAAACGTGGCGCTTGAAACTTCATTGTGTCCGTAATCTGTACAATGTGTTCGTCCATTGAGTGTGGCGAGGATATGTGAAGCTGTTTAACAGATATGTACAATGTACCCTGACAAACGGGGGTAGCTTATAAATGTCCATCTGCCAGAAATCCCCAAGTCTATCTTTCACAGCAAAGTAACACGAAATCTTGATGTGGCCGCTTTCATTTGACAGATATATTACTTTAGGGTTTTGATAAGTTTAAAGGGACATTGCGTACCTTGACCCGACGGAGTCAAGGCACGACCGAATTTAGATTCTTCACAAAATCTTTGATGTTAACGATACAACATTCTCTCCTTTTGTACACATAATACAAGGTTTGTTATTTTATCATTCTATTTCAGTACCAGCAGAACACGGCAATAAAAAAGATATTTAAACCTCCTTAACCCCACAATTGTATCATGCGTTTAATAATTAACATGAAAAAATTATGCGAAAACCCTGCTGTTTTAGATTGTGTAAAGTTTCCAGATTTATTTTCATCAATTAAAAATTTACAGTTATTCTTCCTTAGTTGCTCATTCGAGATGATTAAACTATGACATGTATTTCACTCATTTATGTTTCATTGTCTAACAGACAGGCTCCATTTTATGTTTACAGAAATATTCTATATCTGTAAACATCCTTTTCAACAGAAAATGAGTTAGAAGTGAAATTAATCAAAATACATTCAAATCCTGCTAACGGATTTCTGGCATTCTGTAGAAAGCTCGAAAATATCAAAATATCTTATAATTCTGACAAAAGGAATGATAATTATCTACTCTTAGTTCTTGCACGGACAGTTATTCAGTATCATGTTTAAGCGACAATCCGAGTGCCAATATTCGCGAGTAGTTTTCCTCACCCTCTCGCTGTTTCTGTTGTTTAGTTTTCTGTATTGTCTTTGCTAAAAATGATGATTGAAGGTGAAAGTCGGGTTTTGTTTCAAATTCTTGGTATGAATCTGAAAAAGTTGTTCAAAATGTTACAGTCGATACACCTGCAGTCAAACTAAAAAAAGATTGTTTCTCTTCGATAGATCATTTTTTTACGCAAATATATTAATAATGTAAAGAACCGTGATAAATTTATCTGGCGCCCGACTGAAGATTCCAGCTATACTTTGATGTGTATATATTTGATGAAACAATCGACAGTGCGAGATAGAACTTCATTTTTTTTTAACCTCTCAACAAATATTACCGACTTAGTACTCCACAAAATACTCACGAAAGAACAAATATATAGTCGCCGTTAAAAATGCTGTTTACAAGAAGAGTTTCTCAACAAACTGATTTTGTCTAAATTTATTTAGTTTTGAGTGCTTTTTACAGTAAGTAATATTACTTACAACCTTGAAATCATTTTATAACGTTTATTTTCATTTTCCTAATGAAAAAGCTTTAAACCATATACAGTACAGGAAAGCACGACTGATTAATAACTCTTAATTATATTAGCTTGTAGAAGTTATTTGCTTTGCAGGGTTTTTTTATTCGTAGTTCCAGCCACCCATCGTCAGTTTATTTTAATTAGTCTTTTGAACTCTAAACACTATTTCCAGTTCAATAAAATGTCAGCTAAGCAATTGTCATTCGTAACATCCCACGCAGTTCTTCATACATGGCTTTCGTTGTGGCTTTTCATGAAATCAGTTCTATAGCAGTTAGTGAAAATTCACACAAAATTGCATTAATAAATATTACCATTAATTCGGCATCGTTAATAAAGAATATATATCCAACTTACGGAACACATCAGTGCGGTATATATTTAGTGTGTTTTAAAATAAAAATAGCTACGATCAACTGCATAATCAAACAAATGGAGTAGTTGAAAATCTTCCACGATATATATAGAATTTTTACATTTGAGATAAAACTAATTTTTTATTTATTTGTTGTTTATACGAATAATTCTCGTATATATTTACATAGAAACCAGTGCTTAGTTGCTCGTATGTTTCAGCTACAGACATTAAGTAGCTAAATTTTCAATGGCAAAATAACTTTCTTTGTGTGGGGTCATTTTTATCCTAAAGTCCATCTCGGCTCTTTTACTTGTCTTTATAGAAAAATAAACAAGCAAAAACATCACAATTCTAAATCAAACTATTCACATTTTGTTCCCGTCATTTCGCATGTGAACTTAAGCATTAAGTTGAGAATTCTTTAATAGTCTGTGGGCTTGTTTCATGTCGAATTTGCTGTGAGAGCCACTAGCAGTTTTTGGAACATTTTTTAGTCTTTTTTCAAAAGCATCCTCAATAAATAAAGATTGGTAATGACGTAACAGTTTCTAAATAGATTTGAAATTCCTTAAAAGGATTTCAGTTTTCTTACTAATCCGGCGACGAAATTTAGCAGATGATTGAATCCCATGCAAATTGAAAGTTCAGTGTTCAATTTTAAAACTTGGCCAGAAAAAGGAGGTGTACTCTGTTTGTTAATGAAAAAGCTTCACTAGACAAAATAGATTTTCAGGAAAGAAAACCAGTGTAAGTTAAACAAGCG
This sequence comes from Hydrozoanthus sils, assembly GCA_027575215.2. Classification (NCBI taxonomy): domain Eukaryota; kingdom Metazoa; phylum Cnidaria; class Anthozoa; order Zoantharia; family Hydrozoanthidae; genus Hydrozoanthus; species Hydrozoanthus sils. Next base: position 7,377 of record JAOBRD021054626.1, on the reverse strand, counting down.
AACTGAGTTTAAACTCTTGACGTTTAGCTCTACTGAATAACTAATTTAAAATTGTGAACCAGAATTTAACAAGAATTTAAACTTTCAGTTTTCAAGTTGAAATACCAGTTCGCTTAACTATATAAAACTCACTGGTGGTTAATATGGCAAAACTTTTGACAAACCGTTGTTACCTTAAATAGTCAGAATCATTTACAAAACTTTCACGTTATTTTTCATGCTAATTGCTCAGTGCGGGCACACACATAATATTCGAATTATCTCGCTGAATGGTTTTTGAAAGTAAATGGTTTTTTCGGAGTCATTTTGGCTCAGTCTTGAAAGAGTTAAAGTGGGATTTTACGGTATGACGGTCTAAAGAAAGAGTGTATTGGCATTATATGCTCCACAGACCTTATGCATAAATGCATAAAATGCATAAAATATTCTTTTGTCTACATTTAAATTAGTGCAACTAGCCTCGTTCTCGAGTTAAACTTTCAAAAGAATATTTTACGCAAAACGAGGTTAGTTGCGCTGATTTGAATGTAGACAAAATTAAAGAATATTTAAATCGCCTCCATTCCTGCATAGGGTCTACTGATGAGTCACTAATTAATCACAAAGCTATGGTGCACTAGTTGAGTGATGAAATGCTTCCATACGACACCCTTTTTACGCAGCTCACTTACTTCTGTCCCTTTTAATTGCAAGTTGTAAAAGAAAAAAAAAGCAAATTATGTTAGTTGAATACGCGGATTACTTTCTTTTTTATTTGACTAGGGAAGAGGTATGAATAAACTGGAATACCTTGCGAAATATCTGTATTTCTGTCAGACCCGGTCCAGTGTGTCTTGTTACGGTCGCATACAGTGCTGCGCTATCGACTATTCACCCATTCCATGATTTTGTGCCTTAGTGTAACAAAATAAATGAACCGCATACAAATTATTTATGAGCTTATAAAGACATTGGACACAGTCTTTCCGGGGAGAGGCATCTCGCGATCGTTTAATCACCAGCGTTATCAATCCTTATTATACAACTTTTATGAGCAAATTAAAATTTGGTGAAAACTAGAGATACCTTCGACGGTAACTCATTGGACTCGCTCTGCTTAAATATACTTGTCCTAAATACAATTGCAAATATTGTTAACATAACATTCTACAAGAACTTCACTTAACAATAACCAATAGCTACCTTATTTACACTCAATGGTCCTACATTCCGTTGATGAATATATTTCTCGGCCATTCCTCAACCTCGGGTGTGTTCTTAGTATGTTTTTAAATTTTGGCCGATTTTCATTCTCAAGTTCTAATGAAAAAAGGATATTATAAATAAGAGCGTAACCTAAACTTGATGTCTGTGGTTTGCCTTTCTGTATGTGGCAGGTTATGGAGAAGTTGGAGGTAGCCATCATTGTCCTTCTCTTAACGCTCGTTGTGCTGGCCGTGTACTGTGCCGTCTCTTGGACGCGTTGGCGCCGCCGCACTAAACGTTCAGAGGAGAACCAGCCTCCGTTCAAGTACCTACAGGAGACAGACGCCGCCGAGTGGCGTCTCTCACCCCGGTATGCTCCGTCAGAGGAGGACACGGCTCCCGAGGTCGCCATCCAACCTGTGCAGCCTCACCTGGACCTCCCTAAGGTATTATTGTCTACAATTGGGTGGCAACTGTTGGGGTACTCGTTACATTTCCATCAGAAACAAGACATTCATTTTGCTCTCCACCCCTCCCCCCTCCTCCTACCCTCCATCCAGCTTAGTGCTGATAATTCTTCATAAGTATTTTGGGATCCAGCTATCTTCAATGGTTGAATTTCTCAACCTATCAAAACCTAGTTTACATCATCACTGCATGAGAAAGAGAATACGCTACCTTTGAAAGCAGTGGTAGAAAACATATAAAGTAACTATTCATTTTGCTTGTCTTGAAGAGTTAAAATGATTAGTGTTCTTCGATTTTGAACCAGTCGTAGAAACCCGTTTAGGTGATCATCCATTTTGCCGGTCTTGGAGGGTAGAGTAATTGGTGTTTTTCACTTTAATTTTGAACCAGCCGATGATATCCCAAATTAAGTGACCATTCGTTTTGCTTGTCTTGGAGAATACAAGGCTGGCATAACAGGGGAAGTGGAAAGAAGGAGGGTAGGGGGTAAGAGAAGTGCGAGGGGGAGGGGGATAGAGCCAGAAAGAAGGGAAACGGAAGGGATGGGGTCAGGGGAAAGGAAAATGGGGATGAGGGGGAGGAAAGAGGAAGGTAAAAGGGGAAAAGGGGGGAGGGTGAAAGGGGAAGGAAGGAGGAAAGGGAAAGAATGGAGATGGGGTAGAAAGGGGAAGAGAGGGGGAGTTCTCTCCCCAGTTTAAACAGTAAAGAAGGGGCCGAATAGCCCTCCGCAGATATCTATAAAATAAGAGTACTATTAACTAAGATATCTTCAAATACTCCAGAAAAGCTTCCAATTGTATCGTTCGTATAGTTATCAAAATACTCACTAGAGCCTCTCATAGTCAGGAATACTGTTAAAGGCAGCATTAGCTAGCTTTGTAACACTTCGGAAAAGCACTGATGCCCACAGACCTCCCAGGGAAAGTAACCCCTTATGCGCTCGTAATCTTGTCAATTAACCTCGAGTCTTTGTTTAGTGACACTGATTTTGATAATTTGTCAGAAAATGGTTAAGATGTCGATTACGAGTTTGCACCATGAATAAGCTCACGAAATAACATGTTGTTTGTCTATTGACAGTACCTTGCAGAGGCAGAACATTCGGAATCTGAAACAGAGGAAAATCACTTTCACTTCGACCTTGGAAGATTATATTTTGCTCTGCAGTATGACCAACACAGGTACGCTATGCGGCCTGAACAGTGTCAGCCATTAGTAGCAGCAAGTAACTTCATATATAGTTCATATACCGTAAAATGCGTCAAATCCGAAAGAAAGTCCGAAAGAAAATAGGCCATTGGTTATTTCAATACAAACTCTTTAAACGGAGAACTCATTCCATGTTTAAGCCCCTCCTCTCCCCCCGGAAATAAGCCCCGGGGGTTTTACTTTTGCGTTGATATATCTGAACACAAGGTTGCACTGTGGGGTATTTCAATTGCCGGGTTGCACCTGACGTCATAGCGGCCATGTTGGTGCCCTGGAACAAAAGAATTTTAATTTTTTTCTTTTGCTTAGGACACAAACATGGCCGCTTCGCCATTTGTCTTTGGCGTCTCTAGGGAATGCGTGAAAACCAAGAATACTGTAATAACATTGTGTACAGTAGGTGCTATAGTTTATGGTCACTGCTGATCACAGAACATGTCATTGTTAGTTGGGGGTCTTTGTCCTAAAACATTGTAATTACAATTTTTCTAGTTTCGACAACTCCCGAACATAAGCCCCGGGGCTTATTTTTCGGGAACTTGAGCCTGTTTGTTAGCCGTGCCGTGCTAACGAGGCCAAACAAGATCAAAACGGCTGTCCACGACTGCTAACACTCAGGTTCACTATTGTTTTAAGGGAGATGTAAGGGGTAATACCTATGGGGCCTTAGTGCCAACTTGTAGTGGCTGCAGATTACTTGAAGTGCGTTGTTTTGCATCTAGGAACTGTTTCACATTTCTTAGTGTCTGGTATTATTCATACACGTATATATTTAAACACTAAACCGTGTTTTTCTATTCAAGATCTATACTGCTGGTACGCTTGATCCGCGGAGAAGATATTCCAACTGAACAAGAGGCGAGCGGTCCGTACGTTGGTGTACAACTCCTGCCCCTCAATTCACAAACGCAGATCTTCGAGCCTTGTGACACTACTGTGAACGTGCACTTCCAAGAAACTTACGAATTTCCGTTGTCCCAGTCCCAGCTTGCATTGCAAACCATCAATTTTAATATCTGTCGTTACGACCGATTCTCGAGGAAGACTAGTGTGGGCGATGTTTTCCTTGCTCTGGCGGAGCTGGGCGCGCAAGGCATCGATATTACCAAAGAGGTTTACCTGTGTCGAAATATTATCAGCAGCGAGCAGGTTAGAACTTGATGTTTATTAAACCACATTCTGAGCCGTAGCACGGGTTGAAATACTGGGGGGGGATTTGGGGGCACAGTTACAAAAACGTTTGAAATATTGAGGGGGCTTGACCACACCCTTTTTTAAATTAAATCTTGGGGGGCCCGGCCCCTTATCCTGATACAGCCCTGTCATTTACACTACACAAAGAAACGGCTTGGCAAGGATAATTCTGAGCAAGGGTAAAATTTAATTCCATCAAGACAATTTTTAATTTAAAAAGGACAATGTCAAAACCCAAAATGAATCGGCAAGATAATTTCTCCTTGCCGCGAAAGAATTTTTTTTCTTGTCAAAATTATCGTTGATTCGTTGTCAAGCCGCTTTTATCTTTAGTGTAAATGCGGTTCAAACCGAACTCCCTTCCGCTAAGACTTACTTTTACATGAAAAGAGTTGAATGTTGTGCAAAACATCTTTCAATTGATTTTTATGCCTTTATAATTCTATATACATTAGCAAACTCTTTCCTAATATGGATTACCCTTAACCATCAGTCCTTTTTCCCGTCTTCTATTCGTCTGCCATTTCAATTAATCCTTTTTCGATCTGAGTTTAGCCGTTCATCTATTGACTGAGATTTTCAATTGCCTGTACTCTGAATAATTGAAACTAATCATTCGTCTATCAGCCTGCGTAGCAAGCGCAAAGGGGAGGGGGAGGAGGGGGTGGGGGGGAGGTGTTATTGGAGACGAAAATAAAAAAAAGGGAAGAAGATTGGGGACTGCATCATTTTCCTTTTTCAAGGTTTCGTCTTCCATATTCCCTCCCCCCCCCTTCCCCTTCGCTTGCTACACAGACTAGTCATCTTCTCCCTTGTGAGCTGTAAATGCGTGTCTCTTTTCTTGATCAGGAACTCATTTTGCTCTCTTTTCCTTGTATGCTTCTACTAGTTTCATTCCTAACAGACAGTTGCTGTTTTCTTGTAGCTGTGTCGAATCGTTCATCGAAAACGTGCTTTATTATTGAGTGACGAGGAAAACCAAGAAGCGAATAACAACAGTGAGAGAAAGGTACAAAAGAGCCAAAAAGCCTGGGTACGAGGTTACAAAAGAACCCGGATCAGGGGAACAAACCACCTCCCCTTCTCGCTAACTCTTAAAATGCAATAATAACAAAATTGGGTTTATTTCAAAAGTTCATTGCTTAAATGGAAATAGTTTATTTGTAATTTCTAACCTCTTAGACAGTTTTCTGATTTTCTATTAAAATGATTTGTTTTTGTTTTCAAGAGCCAGTTTTGCAGTCAGCTAAAAATGATTGCGGGGAGCTGGTAACTAGTGTTTCCAAAAATCCCGCGCTACGTTAGAGTTGTAACAAAAATCATGTGAGCACTTCAGTGGTTCTCACAAGCTCTCAGGAAATCACATCTATGGAACGCCAAGCATGACAAAAGTCTCAAAAAAATTATATAGGTTCTTTCACGAATATATGTTGAAATCTCGATATAAGTGTTGAAATCCCTGTATATATACGACGGAAGCTTGAAACATGTCACATATATACGTCGGCGGAAAAAGGCGAAAACGAAAAAAGCAGGCAAAATAACTAGCCTACTTCCGCCGTAGTTGTCACATTTTTATCCTCAGTTTCCCAAACTTTGGCCGTGACTGATGTTCGCAAACCTTTGTCGTGTAGTTCACGAAAACTTGAGGTGCTGTCAACAAACGTCTGCCGTAAGATTCGAGAAGCCGTGTTTTAAAACTTTTGCCGCGATGTTCACAAAATCAGTTGCCATGACACTTGCAGGTCACCGTATCGACGAGCTTGTGCAATAATAGAAAGAATTCTATCAAAAAACTATCAATAAACGCAGTCTCCATGTTATCGACACTGTACTGTGCGCGCTAACTGATTTTATTTCGGGAAATCGATACCCAGATAGTAATCGATAGTTTCAACCTATATATGTGTGAACATACAAACTATATATGTGGGATGTTTCAAGGTTCCACCGACGTATATTATGATATGTTTCAAGCTTCCGTCGTATATATACAGGGATTTCAACACTTATATCGAGATCTCGACATATATTCGTGAAAGAACCTATATATTTTTTGTTCGAAACTTTTGTCATGCTTGGCGTTCCATACACATCCGCTCACACTAAACTTGTTTATTTTTCTACCATCATGCCGTCCTCGGAGACTGAAACAGACAGCAGTTGGTTTTGGTGGGTTACTAGTCTGACGTAGACTCGTTACCATTCTCCCTTTGAGTTCTACAGGACACTCAATTCGACATTTACAGATGCTCAAAATGGAGGCAAATTGACATTTCTTTCGATTTTTTTCGCTTTGATTCTTTACCAGGGTTCTTGGCCACTGGAAAAAAGGTTTTGTTGTTATAGACACACTAAGTTAAAGCACAGTTAGTATAAAGACTGCAAACAGTACAAATGGGAAATTAATACAAAAAATGAGCAAAAGTGCACATTCTTTGCTCAATCTTCAGGTGTTAGTGAGAAGGACTTGGCTGTCTATGCCATTTTAAACTTTTTTCTACTTGACGCAGGGTTAAAACCAGACAACAAATGTAAAAGGCGAACAAAGACATACATAACCAGTCAATCTACTAACTATAGTTAAAGCTCGCCCAACAGTAAACCCTAGTCTAACCTAATAAAGTCATAAGTTTTTCAGAAGTTGGTTTGAGCCGTCAGTACTGTGTAGGACGTCAAATTTACCGACTTGGGCTCACTTCTAAACACTTCCTTTGCGTTTATTTTTTACAGACGGTTCGATCGGTACTAAATCCTGCTGACCCAAAAGAAATGTGGGCTCGCTTACGAAGAGCAGTGCGATCTGGCGATTATCGCGGCCACGTAAGGAAGCCGTCAGATGCTCCGTTACTATGGGAACCGATGTTCGCGACTGCACTTGGAGACGAGGCTATAGGGGAATATCGACTGCCAACAAGTGCCTCGACGCCAGATGTGTTTCAGTCCTCGGGTCCAGGCCCCCCACGACGACGCCACACACTTACTGGCGCGGCTCAGGAGTGGGATGATTTCGAGGTGGGGCTTAATTGGTACTAATTTCATCAAAGCAATCATCAGTTTAGTTAAAGTCCCTATCAAGCTTAATTTTTTGCTTTTTGGATCAAAACTATTGTCATCTAGGAATTAAAAACTCGAATAACCTAAGAAAATTTTCACTGCTAAGTATGCTTTTTAATAAAAAAAAGATTGAAATGTAAATTTTGATCGATCAGTAGGCCTATCCACAAGTTGCCGATAAATTCTCAAAAAGTTGCCGATAAAAGTGCCAAAAAGTTGCCGAAAAGTTGCCATTTTTTCCAAAAAGTTGCCAAAAAGTTGCTG
>JAOBRD021054519.1:0-11472 GCA_027575215.2 Hydrozoanthus sils | reverse complement strand
TGTTACTTTGCAAAATTACACCTAATAGAACAAGATTATTACACTGTGGTATGTTAAAAATAGAGGGATAGTGTTCCGTATTGTTCTTTTTTTCTCAAAATGAGTTCTTTGCATTTATTGGGATTGCAGGACATCTTTTTTTCAGAGGGCCAGGCAAAAAATTGCTCCACTATAATGCGTAAGTTACTCTGCTCAACAAACATTTGGAAACTCTACAAAGACGCAACTATACGCATACTTACAAAAATGTTTGGAATTGATAATCCAATCCACCAAGAAAAAGGTTTTTTGGGTTATAAATAAATACCGGCCCAGATTTCTTTACAAACCGAAGTTCCCCACTTTTTATTGAAAATATTAGGTTTTATGCCAAATGTTCGAGTTTTAAGTTGATTCAATTTTTCTTGAATCATTAGTCACGCAAGTACTTGCAAGTACTCCATGTCTTCCAAGATATAATAATTTAACCCCCTTCGTTCCCGGGCCGGTACAAGCTTATCACCAAACCTCTATAAAGTCGTACATGACAGGGTTTTGAGATCAGGAGCTTAAATGCACGTCAAAAGAAGACAACCTCGTTCTCAAGTTATTTCATCTTCCCCCGATGAAAGAACCTGGGTACGGGGTCGAAAAGAGGAGTCTGGGGACCAGTACCGGATTCTATTGTAGGCTTGCAAACAAAAAAAGGTTAAAAACTGAGAGTCAAAAATTGAAAATAGTAACAAAGCGTACGGGAATATTTTTTCATTCGAAGCTTTGCGGTTTGGCTATAAAAATAGAAAAAAGAACTTGGATCAATAACTTAACACACGGACCTTGCTCTCGGTTAATATGGGCATGTAATTTCTTGTTTTAACTTGTAAGCTCTGATCTTAAAAATCACTATTAACAGTTATTTAGGTCCCAGTTTCTACTCGGTGCGTTTAAGCTATCTAACCCTGGATGTGGCTTCTTTGGTCAAAACCCGGACTTTAACCTCAGGAGGCCGGACAGTTTCACGTCTCTCCAGCATACACGAAGTGCAAACACACGAAATTTTAATCTGTTCAGTACGCGCAAACACCAAATATTAGATTGGGCAGATATTGATCGATTTGGGCTAAAAGTTTTGACGTATTACTATAAAAATAAATTTACACATAAAATTTTAATCATTTTGCAGTTTTGACTTTATGAAGTTTTAAATTTCACGCCAAAGAGTGATTTCGTACTCGCTCATTTTTCTTACACTGTAACAAATGTTCGTCTAATTTCAGCAAAACCTAAAATCTCTTAGATATCCTCGCCCGTTCGATCAATAGTGAGCATGTTCTCAATTCAGAGATAGATTTAAAGAATATTAAATAATAAACCTCAATCGTTGCTTCCACCATTGATGTTTAGAATATAAATAGCTCCGTGATCAAAAACATTTGTTTTCGCAATTTGTGGTGCTTGGAAGATTGTTCGTGACTATTCTTTAACACCAACGAGTTATAAATAATCGAAAGCCAACTCCCTCAATCAATTTTATCAGGAGTTTGGTGAGTTCATTGACGCACTTCAAGTCTATTTCAGTCCCTCCCAGTATGTGGGAGTAAACAGCGATTAATTGATTATTTTTGTTGGGAAACGAAACGATAAAAAATGGACTTTTTAACTGATCGTGAAGAATCAATACTGCCCGAAAAAAAGTAAAGCTCTGACCCTTGGGAAAGCCACGAAATTTGTGGTTACTTTTCCAAGCCATTCGCAACTTTCTTTAGAAGAAACAATATCAAATCCAGCTTGGAGGGTTCAAACTAGTAGTTATTCGTTAATTAAGTTCTAAAGAGGATTTCGGAATTGTTATTATATTTTCATTAACTGCGCGAAATAATGAAAGGATGCTATGTTCCCATAGCAACCAAGAGAAGCTCTTGAAAGACTTCGCCGTTAATTAACATCCTGACAAAACCCTTTTGAGTTTCCTTAGTATAGAGATCTGCACATCAAAGCCTACTCAAACGAAACGTCACAGTGGTTAAACGGCTTTATTAGGATTTTATTTCGAGTTTGACTTACTGATAAACACTGAATTTAAATTGGGTAGCGCTCTTTTCGGAAGATAGTTCTTCACTACCACTCGTGGCACAGATTGTCAGGCGTTTACCAAACAGCAGTCAAATGGATTTCAAGACAAGAACAGCTTTTTTTTATCCGTTAGTTTTGGTAACAAAGGCTTAGTTATCTACATCTATACTGACATACCTTAATTGAGCTCTATTCGTTTACATTTATTCGTAACGGCCCATTCTGAAATTGTTGTAGCGAGAACTAGAAAGCCTGAGATAGATCTAAACCATTAGCAGGAGAGATTATTGTAGTTAGGAAAACTGAGTGGCTTACTAATCTTTAAACTTCCTCATTATGAAGGAGCCTGGATATAATACACCCTTGATTACAAAATTGTAAATATATCTCCCCTAGTTAGACAAAAAAAATGGCGACTAGAATTAACCGGCTTGTCCGACACTTGACTTTATAAACCAGAGTTTTTTTTCTTTTTTATGCACAATTAATGCAAAAGGACTTGAAAGAAGCGTTCTCATTCCAGGCTAGAAGCTTGTGTTGTTTTCTTGTAATCAAAATTGTGAGTTTAATTTTAAACTTTAAATAAAAAAAGAAAACTGACTTAGACTTAGTTTTTCAAAACTTCTTGAAAAAAGTTTATTTCTATAAATTTGTCTGAACATGAAGCAGCATGTAAGTTGATGAAAAAGAATGATCTCTCATGTATATAATCAAAACTTTTAGTACATTTGAAAACTCTAGATAAAAAAAAAGAAAATTTAAGAGTTAGTTTTGCTAAACCTCTTAAAATGAAGCAGCAAAGTTTGCTTTCTTGGCCAGTAAGCATGCATGTATAGTTTGATGAAAATGAAACCACATCACACTTGCACGTTTTCTTGTAATCAAATGTGTGATTTTTACTTTAAATATAAAGGAAAATTTAAGAAAAAGTTTTTCTAAGCCTCTTGCAAAAAGTTTATTTCTAAATTTGCCTAAATTTGGCGCAGAGCTTGTTTTCCGGCTAAGGTAAACAGAATATGGTTAGAACTTAATCACTAAGCTCGAAAAAAAAATAATGACACTTTTGGTTTATGGGGAATGCCAAACAAACTTTGTGTTTATATTGCTTAATATATTGGATAGAGTTGAGAAAATAAAGAAGCTAGCCCGAATTGAAAACTTTCAGACGAATAATAATCTTCTCTACACGCTAATTTATTTTTTAGTGTTTACAATATCTGAAACAATGATCTGTTATAATAGATTGTTGATGAATCGTATAAGCTTGGTCGGCGAGTATTTTGTGTTGTATATAGGAAGTGGCGTCTTTCTTAACGTTTCTAAAAAGGCAAGGCACTTAAGTCTATTCATCAGGAATATTCTAGCTTCAAGACACAGGTATTTTTTATTACACTGTGTAAAGTTAACATTCTAGTTTAGATAGAAGATTTTTCAGAACACACAAACAAGTGTATATGATTTCACAGAACTGCCGACTAAACTCGCCAAAGGCAAAACAGAATTCTTTACAGCAAGCACTCTTCTTAAAACTGTTAATGAATTTTTCATCCCTGTGTTACTAAATAAATTGCAGTGAATCGTGCTTAAACTAGAGGAAGTAATCATTTGCCGGTGATATTATTTAATAATATTTGTTCAGGAAATCTTCACCTAATTTTTTCGTTTGTCTAAGATTGCATAGCGCCCTGCGTGTTGCTTAACAAGCCGGTGCAACTATGGTTTTGTAATCAAACAAAACCAAATTAAACGTACTGGAGAGCGGATGTAATAGTATGGCACTTGTATTTTGCTTACATAACGCAAAGAAACTTAACTATTTACAATGAAATGCAAAATTGCTTAAATGGTTTTCATTCTGCCCCATTCGATCCACGATAAAATTGTAGCAAAAAGACATTACTCAAATATTTCGTTTGTGTTGATTCACCTCAAAATTTAATACTTGAGCGCTTAAAAATATATTAAGACGGAGAAAAAATCAATTTGTTCTTGTTTTGACAAATTTACTACGTCGTGGCATAATATATTGCCACATAATGTAAATGATGGATTTTTCTGTTATTGATATCAGGCCTACTTGTTCAGCTCTTGGTTAAGCTCCATCTGATCATTGTGAATAGTTTTGCTATTATCAGAAAGAATCTACTTTAATCTTTTTACACTTTGCTTTTGCTTTCAAAGACGTCTTCAGGTAACGTTCAAGATTAAACGATTGTTGTGTATAGAAAACCACCTTCGTCGTTCAAATATATCGCTTACCCAGACGTCGTAAAACTGAGTCAGATATATATTTGTTTACCTAATCTTTAGAAAGTCGAAATTATCCTTCATATGTCTATTGAATAAATACTTTTTGCTAAAAGCTAATAACAACTCAGATTTATTTTTGTATCCTGCCGCGCTTTTCCGCCCGCGAAATGGATCACCTCGGTCTGATATCGCAAAATATATCAGTGGACTGCAGATGTTATCGAGAAGTATTCCACACCTTGTCTTCTCTTCTCAGTATTAACGTTTTATAAATTAAGCTATAAGATTCTCTTTATAGCAGATCTTCACTAATAGATTTTTTTGATTTCTAAAAGGATTTTGGTTTTGAGTCTGTGAATCTCCTTTCAAAACAAACTTGCTCTGCCTGCTGACGTCATTCTCCTCAACATTTGTTATTTTGCAAAAACAGGTGAAACCAATCGCGTGGTGTCGTCGAATCAGAGACGCGCCTTCTTAATCCATCACTTTTATTTGCGAATTTTAATGCTATTACAACCCGAGAAAAGAAATGAATCAAAGACAGATAAACTATAACAGAACAGCGCTTATTGTACGCAAGCTGACGAAGACAGAATGGAGAATTACCTCGCGCTTAAATACCAATTGAAACCACTATGCTGTCTTTTCAGTGCGATTTCTTTGAAATCACCGATTACTGTTGCTTAATTTCTGTCAACTGATTGGTCTTAATTGGTCGTGTTTCTAATCCACAGGATTCTGTAATAACACCCGCTTCTCCAGGTGATACGACGCAGCAATACGTCATTTAAACCAAACCGGCGTGGGCATTCTTATCATTTCTTCATAAATTCAGCGCCTCACAACTCAACGCAGAGAGGGACTGACAGAGCCCGGCGAAACTACAATTATTCACCGACTACAACAAGGCGCAAGTGGCTAGTTTTGTGACACTTTTCTGAACTTAATAGAGCAAAAAGTTACTTTCATAAGATTTTTTAACGCACATTATCAAGAAACCAGTTTAAAATGTCAATGAAGAGAATTCTTCTATGGACGGCACCAAGGTGTGTTTCAACCGCTTTTGAGCGCTCAATTATGACTCTAAAGAATTCTAAGATTCTCCATGAGCCCTATTCAACTGCCTATTACTTTGGGCCCGAGAGGCAGAGCGCAAGATATCTCACGACGCCCGTTGACGAAAAGGCGACCTATCGAGCGGTTAATATGGCGTTACAGAAGGAATACGACGGGCAGGACTTCCTATTTTCCAAGGACATGGCCTACTGTGTAGAGAACAAGTTTCACTTGTTCCTAGAGGAGGGATTTAAGGATTTCGAACACACGTTCTTGATCCGTAACCCCGTAAAAGCGGTGTACTCTCTGTACAATCTATCGACAAACCCAAAACTGACCGGATGGGACTACTTCGAACCAGTGGAGGCTGGGTTCCAACAAATTTACGAGTTGTACGAGTTTCTGCAGCAACATATGCTGAGGGCATCCATTGTTGTGGATGTTGATGATCTGCTTGCGTTCCCAAACGAGACTATGATGAGTTACTGTGAGGCGGTTGGAATTCATTATGAGCAGAAAATGACAACTTGGGAGCCTGGGCCGATTCCGGAGTGGGATGTATGGGCGGGTTGGCATGACGACGCCCTCAAAAGCTCGGGTTTCCACCGCAAGTCGTCTACCAGCAAGAAGAAAGAACTCGAGTTGAACAACCTGCCAGAAGAAGTTTTATCAACCATTGAGAAAAGCAAAAGCTATTATGACAAGCTCTACGCGTCCCGCATACGGCCCAAAAATGTCGCAACAGCGTAGAAGGAAACAAAAGGAAATAAACTTCTCGTGTTATTTGTCATGGTAGAAATCATCTTGCTTTAAACCTCCAGTAGAACTGCTTGACCATCACATTGAATTACATTCGCAAGAAAAATATTTAAGATTTTCTTTATTCTCAACGTGTACGGCTTCTATACTCCAATTAGCTGGTAACCATTCTAGGCTGAGATTATAGATCTTTAGAGTTTTCAGTTAATAAGTGGAGTATAACTGATACAAAAAGAATATGACAAATATAGAACAAGAATTAATCGTTAGAGTTCCCATAAAAAATGACTTATCAAAGCTATGACAAATGTGTTAAAAATGAAGGTAAGCTTCTATCTACGAGGGAGATAAAGAAACTCACGTGAAAGTGTACGTATCATTTATTGACAGAATCATTTTGTCACTCGGCAAAGCAACGAAACAAACCACCCATTGGAAAAAGCCGCGCTACTCTTCTATCCAAGTCATTAGATAAGTAACTTTTCTGTATTACACTGGGAACTATTTTCCTCTATCATAGATTGAACAGCAAAAATATATAGTCGATTCTCAGTTACGTCAAGTTGAATTTGTTTTGCTTATAGGAATTGTTTTGGAAAATCTGTTTTTGCTAATTACGTGATTTTACTTAGTAAGATCGCGTGTCTCTTTGACGGGCTGACAACGACTTGACACGCATTTTTAAATTTAAGTTTCCCGTTAACAGACTAGAATGTATTCTGCTATGAGGTCAAAAGTTATTCTAGATTTGTATTCTAGCAATGGTAACATACATTTAAAACACGAGAGAGTGTCAGACAAAACGACGTCAAGGCGACGAAAACGAAAATAAGTTTTGAAAAAGGTAAACATACTATTAATTTTCACGTGCTATTTTGGATGAGAAAAGAATATAGTGGTTTATTTTTTTATATAGATTTTTATCTTAGGAACAAATGTTTCCATTACAACAAAGAAATTAAAACAGAAGCCCGCATCCATTTAGTAAGAATTATTCTCAGCAAGACGCCGTACTATACCTGAGGGAAATAACGATGTAGTATATATTGAAACTGTTTCATTTGTCAGTATAGGGGTTGTTATAACTGTTATTCGATAACATAAAATTAAACTTCTGCTATAATATAAAATTGGAATTTGTTACGTTTTGGAGACACTGTATAAACCATGGGAAATACATAGTTGTACCGTTTTTTTAAAGATAAGTCAACCGTAAACAAACCTTACACTCATTACGAATTGATATGTGGTTTTAAAGACTAAAAGATATTTGAATGTTAAAATAATGATTAGTCTAATGCAATAAAATACCGCCAAATTAATGAGCACTTTGGCAGTTGCTTAATTTTTAATTAAACTGATTTTAATTTGTTAGTTTTTAACTGACGGGAGAAAAATGAATTAGAATAATTACAGTGGGTAGAATTCCGTTTTAATTTCATAAATTTCCTATAATCCTGAGTACAGGTGTTTGACGCTTTTTTAGACCAAACAAATTTAAAATGAGGTGATATGATTTTTTTTACCAACATCAATTGGTCGAAAAAGCTTTAAATGAAAGGAAAAACACTTGCACCAAATTAAAGCTTATTGCACACAGTTTATGAAAAATAGCCTAAGATTCTTTCCGGAAATTCTCCAAAAAATTCTCTAAAATTTTTTCAGAAATGTCTAACATTCCTATTTTTTCCTAAAATTCCCCAAAATTATCTAAAAGAAATTATTATATCAAGGCGTTGATAATAATGAAAAAAAACGAAGTGGCTATATGAGCGGTAGCCGCTCAAGGTCTTCAAAAGACTAAATGAGCGGTAGTTTTCAATTTTCTTAAATAACGCGAGAAATCAGTCATCCTTCGGGAAAAAAGACTATTCTAACTTTGTTTAGAATCTATAAAGCGATTTCGATTTTTGATATAATATTTTATATGGTCGCCTTTCCTTGTCTGTGTAGACTAACTCGCCATTCTTGTAACACCTAGGAGCCAGATCACTGTCACGACCGCCCTCCCGCTCAAGGTCTTCAAAAGACTAAAGAGAAGTAGTTTTAATTTTTCTTAATAAATTTAGAATAGTCTTTATTCCCGAAGATTATGGTTTCTCGTGTTATTTAAGAAATTTGAAGACTACCGCTCATTTAGGACCTTGAGCGGCTATACCGCTCATATAGCCACTTCGAAGAAACAACGATGATAAACGAGTGGTAACCATTAAACATTGTTTACTTTTAAAGTCTTAAGTTTCCAAGACTCCGAGATACATTTACTCTTTTTATATTGTACTTTTGGACACTGCCGGAGAGGCCAAGCTGTCTAGCTGTCGTTGGTTACCGGGAATACCAAAATGTTTGGGTTTTTTTTCTTAAAATCGCTTCGTGAAAAAAACTGCCGAGGGAATCTTCTTCCAAGCGCTTTTCCCAAGCCCCTCCGTTTTGCGTGGAAAATGCCCTGGGAACGAGCTTGACGAGGGAAAGACTAAATAATTCACTGTAGATTATCTTCAAGATGGCGGACATAATCGACCCAGTCTCCTAAGCTGGAGAGACCGCACGGGTTTCGATTGCTGGAGGCAAACACTATGTTAATGTAAGTTACAATCTGTGTAGCTATTTATCTCGGAATGAATAGCATTTTATCAAATACTTGTACTTTTGTCAGAACTTTGTTTCGTACGCTCTGGTTTAGGTCCAAAACAAAATACTGACAAGGCGGACTTACGCGCTCTGCGTTCTCCCTGCATTCTACGTTGTACGTTACTTAAAATGAATATGGGTGCGCAATCGGCCGTTCCGTGGCAAATTATATGCTGATCTGTCGATCCGTGATTTTTTTTCTCAAATAAAACCCGTGTAATCCGAAGTGGTCCCACTCCGAAGTTTGGTGAATCACAAAAACAAAATTGGCCGCAACTTGATGCATGTTTCGCACTGAAACCGTGTATATTATGTAGATTATTTGCAACGCTTAGGAAATATCACAGAATGTACACTCAGGAGTTATTACAAAATTTATTTTTGTTCTTAAAAAATCTCTGGCCTTAACGTCTATTGTTTACATATATGAATTGTAAATCAAGCTTTCAGTGAACTTTCACTTTCTGAAAGTACTAAACATAGAATAAAGTTCTCATTCGAATTTAAGTATGTTTCAATTAGTAATTAAAACTATGAAGCTTGAAAGTCATCACTGCCTCACTCACCTGAAAATAGTTTAAATTGTATGAAAATAAGCAACCACTTCAACAAACTTTGACGTGATGAATAATTCTCAAGACTCCGTGTAAAGGCTAACTTAGGTCAGCCAACCGTGTCATAACCTTCGAGACTGGTTCCAAAATGTTTGCCATCGTGAAGATTCGCACCAAACTTTTCCCAAGCCTCGTCATTTTGCGTGGAAAAGCCCTGGGAACGAGCTCACCACCTTTTCCCAGGCCCCGCTTTCTCAACTAAGTCATACAGATAAAAAAAAGGGAGACGTAGTATGTTCAGTAAAAGTTTTCAACCGGTTAAGAATTTGGCACCGACATTATGTATGGTAACTAGCGCTGTATACATGTAATGCTATTGTTTAACTTATAATACTGCTGTATGTCAAGTGCGACGAGTAAGGAATATTAATTTGCCGAAAAACTTCAGCTTTTGTGTTTCCATAGAAAACGGAAATAATATCCATCTAATTCCACATATGAAAGAACTGCAGACTACGTAAATGTTCAAAGAAGAAAATTCATGAAAATAATTCGTCTATTTGGAAACACATTTAAAAGAAGAAGGACTTGCTCTAGTCTGCTCTTGCGTGGCATGGCAACTTAAGTTTAAAAAAACACCTCAAATTCCGTTTCGGGTTACAAACTTATCGGTCTGGAAAAGAGGAACTAAATATAGTAACCAATTTTAAGCGTTTTCAATCAGCCTAGCAGCTCATTATACATGGCTGACTGGCGCTGAATACATGCAATGCTATTGTTCAACTCATAATACTGCTCTCATGTCAATTCAAGTAAGACGGAGTAAGGAATATTAATTTGCTGGAAGTCTTATTTAAGCTGTATATTTGCGCCAGTTTTGCTGTTTCCTTAAAGTCCATAAAGGCCATTTATTAAAAACTCAAGATATGAAAAACTGCTGATCGATTACGTAAAACTTCAAAGTAGAAAAGTTTATGAATTAATCATAATCTGCAAATTGTCTGTTTGAAAACACACTTAAAAGACGTATGAATTGACATCGACTATAGTCTGCTCTTGCGTGATAACTGAATATTTGTACTCATCTCAATTCCCGTTTCGGGTTAAGATCCATTCTATCGCAAATAATCCAGAACTTGATCACAAATGCTTTTTAAAAGCAAAACTCTTTGGTAACACGCTAACTCCATGCAGCTTATCTAACAACAAAAGCTTTGGAATGGTCGGTCTTTGATTTGAGTTATTAGCTAACAAAAGCACAATGTCTGGTTAATGGTTAACCTTTTAATTTTACGCCAAAATTGAATCTATCTAGACATATGGATTATTGTAAACCGTACGGGGCTGTTTAACAAGCTGTCCTTGATTTAATATTTTTATTCAATTCCTCCATTACTCCCAATGAGTAACTGCATTGCACTGCAGTTGTAAAGTTTCTCTCGAAATTATTTTTGAAGAGAATTTTTGACATCAACACTCGGCGATCAAAATCATCAGTGGACAAAGTCGAATATAGTCTAGGCCTAATGCGTTGCGACACTGTTCGGCTTTATACGAACTTCATAGAGCTTATCATAATAACTTCGGCTTGATTCAATGAGAGATATAACATCTTGTGGCAGATCATCGAGGCTGGATTTTGTTGAATGAGTTGTGGACTGAACCCTCCGGTCAAATCCCGTGCTCTTGTTGATTGAATCGTACCAGCCGTACCACATATCGCCCCACTCCGGGACTGGACCCTTTTCCCAAGTCAACATTGATTCCTTGAACTCTATACCCACTGCTTCACAATATTTCTCCATGATTTCGTGCGGGAAATCTATCAGGTCATCAGCGTCAATCACTGCAGCAACTCGCAGTTTATTTCCCTCGAGGAACTTGTACAGTTCGTACAACTGACGAACGCCAGCCTCGACCGGGTCGAAGTGATCCCAGCCAGTTTTCTCAGGGTTTGTAGTCAACTTGTAGAATGAACTAATTGACTTAGCTGGGTCTCGGATTAAAAATGTGTGCTCGAAATCTTTGAATCCGTCCTCTAGAAACATTTCAAATTTGTTCTCTACACAATAAGCCATATCCTTTGATACAATGATGTCCTTGCCTTCATACTCTTCCTGTAATGACAGGTTTATAGAGGCATAGGACGCTTTCGGGTCCACAGGTGTTG
>JAOBRD021054411.1:0-11472 GCA_027575215.2 Hydrozoanthus sils | reverse complement strand
GGCCCCCCCGGCCCCCCGGTTCCGCCGCCCACGTGTTTATTGAATAAACTGTTCATGATCATTATCTTGTGTCTAACGTGTCACGTATGCACTCAGCTATTCAACGCTCCCAACATCCCGCGTGCATAGACACTCCATAACCATGAAAAAATATTAAATCAAAATAGAATTGCATTGAAAACACTCAAAAAAGAACGTAACAAACTGTTCTGTTTTGACTTGCAAGTGTCTTTCGAGTAAATTGTTCCAATAGTGCTGAACCATTTTAGGAAAAAAATTTATGAAAACTAGTTTGTTTGTTAATTCCTTATTTAATTTCTTTGTTAGCGTTAGATAGTGAATGAGGAGATCTGCATCTGTTCACAAAATGTCGTACACATGTAGATTTAGTTTAAAGTGCTACTATTACGAAATTGGAATTATATCTACTTTTCCTGCCTTTGTCAAGTAATAAGCCTCACGAAGGCACTTCGCCAATAAATTTAGGTTTTGTTGATCGAAAACGCTTTTTTCGATAAATATTTCCACTATTGAACCGCCTTGTTCTTGCGGCCGAGCCCACGTGATACGATAGCTACGACACAGGTAGTGACCTACGCCAATTACAAACGTGGCTAGTTAAAAACAAAAAAGAAATAAAGAAATAAAAATTAACCAAAAAGGGAGCAGAGAGGTGGCAAAACATTGTCTAGTTTTGAATTTTTATTTAAAACATGTAAACTTTGTTTAGAAACGTACATCACAAGCTTCAGTCATATGCGGTTAACCGTATAGAAAACGCGGGCTCATACTGCTTTGCCGAAACACAAATCCCAGTTGGCGGCCGTAAACTTCGAAACTTTGAACACTACATAGAGTGCCTTGCGAGCCACTAAGTATATTTTTGGCTGCATCGATATGTTAACTTACATCCGAGAGATGGATACGAACGAAAAAAAGGGTTAAAAAAGGTTTCCAAGTTTCGTAATAGTGGCACTTTAAGATCAAGCCAGTGTTGGATAGTTTCTCATTTTGATATTTTTGTGAAAAAAAATCATTCTAAATTTTTACTTTCTATGATGTATTTAGATGTTAATTCAAGCCAGTTGTCATAAAAGGGTATTTTAATACACAACAAAATATTCAATTTTGCTCTCCCTATAACCTGTCCATTTATAATTTAAAGCGATGGAAACAGGTTTTGGCATTTTCTTAAAGACTTTTTAGTCTATTTGCAGATCTCGTTGCGTTGGCGCTCATCTGTTTTGTGTTACCATGGTAACTGAAAACAGAAACGTTTCAAATAATATTGCCAACGCGAATTGAAGATATACGTTGAGACCATGACATTTCCGCTTCGAGAGATACTCACTGATAAAACTATTGATCTTACGGTGTCGTTGGAAACGGCACTGAAAGCTCAAAAGCTCAAGAAAAGGTTGAAATAAGCCTATTGTACATGTACTGTCAGTTATTCTACTAATGACTAGTTTCATTAGGATCAGTATTCAGTATATCACTTTGTTTTCGATTTTCCGTATTCGTTTGTTAAGGATTCATTGCGTCCCTGTGTTTATTCAGGAAATTGCTTTTTATTTTTCGTTAAATTTCTCTGTAATGCTGTTTAAAAGCAATCGAAAAAATAGTGGCTTGTCAACTCTTTAGCGCCAGTAAAAATTCAGTTGCTTTGGAAAAAACAGAAACCCTGCAAACAGGGTAACTTCATAATAAATCATGATAATGCAATGTCACCTTTTAAATGTCATAAGACTGGAGGAAACACAGCAAGATCCCAAAAAACAGCACATTGTATTCATTGTACTCGCAAGTTTTCACACTGGTACAGTTGTTCATCATGCAGTCGTTTATCTTGTCGTTAAGAAGCAGTACGGTTGTTGACAAAATTTATTCATATCATTCTTCTGCCAGCGCAATTTGTCAAAGTGAGTGCGTCAAACGCTCCATCAATTCAAAAGATTCACGTAAATTCTGTCATTGCGTGTTTGTTCGGGGACAACGTCGCTCTTAAGTTTTCGGAGCAGACGAAAACCTGAAATATTACGAAACTTTCCCCCCACAAACTATCTACGTTAGGTCTTATCAACCAAACACTTTAAGTATTAAAACTCTTTATAATAACATATTTTGGACTTGAGACCATTTAAAGATAAAAAATGTAAGTTTTTTAGCCGTTTTGTTAAAGATTTTTGCCGCTTGATCTACAGTAGAAATTTGAGCGACGCGGGAAAGCATGGCAAAATAAAGAGGGAATAACAGTTTAGAAATTTCCAAGATTTACTTTTTAAAAGAATAGTAGAAAACTTTCCTATTGATAAAAAGTAACGAGCGTTACTTAAATTTGCAATATCTAAATTGCATCAATTTTCGCAATTAACTGTATTTCTGCCTCAAGTTTTCTTAATTTTTTCTTATAGATAATTTAATTTAACGTAAAACAAGAAGGTATAAATCTTCGGGGTGATCCGTAATGAGATTATACAGATACCCAGGAAGTTTGCTATACAAGTCAACAAAATCAGTACATAGATTCGGCCTCTTTTATAGCACAGCAAAAAAACATTACTTTTTATATAGAAACATTGAACATGGCTGTCGATGTTTGCTTTATCGGCTTTAGGGAGGATGTAACCCAAATTACAGGAAATATTATTTTGGCAAACAATGTTTAATCCAAGTTTAATAACACAGGTTCTCGTTTTCGTTAATTTGGAGAGTGAGTACTTATTGAAATTGAAATTTCCAATTTCTAAAACGCACGGGGCTGTAGTTTTAAAAATACAAACAAATTATCTCTGTACGTAAAACGTAATTGATCAAGTTTGACTCACATGATTTTTTCGAACATTGAAAAGGAGCATAACCCGTTTTGTTCTAACAATTGAGTTTATTAACGATACAACCATTTTTTATATTAACGTTTAAAACATTGTTCTAACAGAAAAGCCGAAAAACCGAGTTTGCTAAGTATAATCTCTAAAGTACATCTCGAAAAATCAACTACATTGCAAAAACCTCTGTACCTAACAGTTAAGATAGATTTTAACACTTTCTTGTAAACTTTTGGAAAATAAACCCACTTTTTCCGTTGGTTGCTTTATCATTATACAGATAACGTTCGCGGAGGTGTAATACTGTTCGTATATAAACACTGCCGCACAGAACCAACTTATCGAAGGTTCTGTTCGCGTTAAACACCTTTCTTGAACGACATTATTTTGCTACTCACGCAAACTTACCTTGGTGAATTATGACGCACAACAAGAAAGTCTGTTCAAATGAAGCACAAAAATGACATAAATTTATAGAAAACAAACGAAAATCTCAAAATTAAAAAATGTTGTCTTTTTACAAACCTTCAAGAACCGGTCTCCCATGAATTCGAAATGTACTCTAACCGTAAGCTATTGTTTTAAAAAGCTTTGGTGTCTTTTTTACAGTTATATATTTACGTTTACTTCATGATCTAGACCCAATTTGTAATGGGAAACAGGTAGATGAAAATCCCAGCCTGATAGTTACGCTCAATGCCAACTCAAATCAGCTGCTCGCAACAGAATCGACTCGCTTGCCATTTGAGATGCAATAATTGCGAGCTTGGCCAATGAAAACAAAGTTGTTCAAGTTTGACTCTTAGAAAGTTTGATGAATATTTGCTCATGTCAAAGACTTTGACTAAAGCTTTAATAAACTGACATAACGCCAATGAAATGTGGTAACAGCTGCCTACACAACATCCAGTAAATTGACTGTTCTCGGCATGTTGAATTTTATACTATGTCGAATTTGACTTTGAATATTGAAATTTTTTCAATGCATAGTTTTATATGTCCTACGATTCGATAGATTCTTGTTAACTTCTCAAGCGTAAAGTCTGTTTTGACCGTGGCACAACTGATAGACAAGTTTGCAAGGACATGATACTTTTGTCAAACCTTCAATTAAAAGTTAAGCTTAAAGCTTCTGTCGTATTAAAAAGATTAATAAGTTGAGCTCTAACGTAGATTTGCTCTGAAAGCAAGGTTTTCTCGTTAGTGTCATCAGTTTTCCAACGGATGCACTTCATTTTAAAGAGGTTGGAAATTGTCGTGAGTTGTTGCTTTTGTGCTTAGCTGAACAAATGTAAGCAAAGCGAGCATTAACGTTTCTTAAAAGATTATTTTCTTCGAGAATTTAAGTCGAGGCTCTCGACTATTTATAGAGATTTAAAATCCTTGAGTGGAAAGCGGGAAAGAGACGTTGAATATGTAAACACTGACGTAAGAGCTAGACGCGTAACTAAAAGATGTGGGACGTGGAGTATCGAGTGGCGCAAAACAAAACTGTCAAGTACCCAACGGCAATGAACGCTAACATTCCATTGGTTCAAAATAATGGTGAATGAAAATATAAATTGTTTAAATGACTTCAGTTATCACCTGGTTCAAAAAACAAGATGCAAAGAGTATTAGGTTTTTATAGGTCAGACAAAAGGATGTAAGTGCTTTCAGGTGTCATCTGGTTATCAAAAAGGATCCCAAAAGCATTAGGTTTCTATAGGTCAGAAACAAGAATGTAAATGTTTTCAGGTATTATCTGGAGATGCCAAACCAAAAATATCGGTTTTTCGTAGGTCAGAAACGAGGATGTAAATGATTATGTATCACCTGGGCCTAAGTAAGGATGCCTTGAATCAGATAAATTAAGCCGCTGGTTCAAAACAAGGATGTGATGATGATGGCGGTGATGATGATGATGATGATAGTGGTCGAAATGATTGAAAAGGAGTTCGCAAATTTTTATAAATACCAAAAAAGTTTTATACCTTTAATTTATCCAAGGATGTGAAGAATATTGGATATCTACTGGTTCGAAACAAGGTTGCTTTGCATAATTCGAAACAAGAATATCAAAGTTGATAAGTATTCACAATCAAACTTCAATAAGAAATTCGTTGAAGATACCTTGGAACTTTGTCTACGGTAAAAAAGAGAAGATAAAAAAAAGAACCAATTAAAAAAGTAATAAATCAAACTAGAAACTAGTGTCAAGTAAACTAAAAGCAATTAAAATCTTATTCTGAAAGTACATATTAGCAAAGAAAAAGTGATTTTTACTGTTAATCACAATTAACAACTGTTTGATTCCCGTTGATGAAATTGCCAATTTGCAATATCTGGACAATTTCTTGTGTTGTTTCTTCAATCTAGCTAACTGAACATTAAGCATAACATCCCTTTACCTTTTTTACGATCTAAAATCTAATTTTATGCTTGAAAAAAGATCGAAAAGTCTCACGTAAATATCAAACGCAAAAACCTTTACCTTGGCGTACGTGCGGCAAACGTGAAACGGCAGACGCGGGAAAATCTTGCTGACGTGATCACATTTCACGTTCGCGTCTCACGTATACGCGATGCTAAATCACCCTATTAACAGACTAGATTACGTGGTAATGACTTCACAAAACATTGGTTTCTGTTTGACAGCATTTTAATTTTGCTTAGAAACAAATCAGTTTTCCTAAGCGTCTATAAACAGTTTCTTAAACAACAGATTGTAGTTAGGTCAAATTTCCATGTTGTGACGTCATAGTTTCTGTCGCAAAGAGAACCAAAAAATATATAAATCAAATTCTTTCCTCAGTGCCCCC
Organism: Hydrozoanthus sils; assembly: GCA_027575215.2. Taxonomy (NCBI): domain Eukaryota; kingdom Metazoa; phylum Cnidaria; class Anthozoa; order Zoantharia; family Hydrozoanthidae; genus Hydrozoanthus; species Hydrozoanthus sils. Next base: position 5,843 of record JAOBRD021054411.1, on the reverse strand, counting down.
AATATCTCTTTTAAGTAATACTCCGGATAAAAGTTAAAGTACCTCCCATTGTTCTGCGGCATTTCGCTTTTCCCACACCAAAATGTTTATATTTTCATACTGAGAATACATCAACCAGTGTACAATATAGTTTTAAAGTAAAAAGCAGTGAAACAATTTTAAAATAATGTTTCTTTTGTGCTATGATAATTTAGCCAATCATAGAGCTAGTCCAAAACAAAAGCAAAGAAAACGTTTTGGTTTGTGACGTTCCCCACATGGAATTTTTCTTAAACTTGAAAGCAAAACGTTTCAACTTTATGAATGAATGATCTGGAAAGAAATAAATTAACTTACTTATGAAGATATGGTCGATTTTCAAAGTTTAGCCAAGGAGATTAACGGTTTAACAATATCGCAACTATGGCACCTTTCTGCATTCCATTGCACTTGACCTCTCTAGTTCTTAGTCGGATCGTTACTCAAAAAATAAAAATAAAGTGACAGTTGCCATGGCAACAATGAAAACGACCATAACTCACCCAATTTTTGACCGAGAGATAAAAAATCTGGCACAAATCTGCAGTTAATTGTCTGTACAATCGTTTTACATCCATATTTTGGATTTTGTTGGTTCAAACAATGAAAATCAGGGGCTACATAACTTTCTCAGAATTTATTGTTTCCAGCAACAGAGGTGCCAAGTCATACTTGCCAAAAACCGCGTTCCGAGGGCGCCTTTGTTTGTGGGGGGGTCGGGATCGACCGACCGACGAACCGATCGAAGGACCGACCCAACAACGGACCAACCCACCAACGGACCGACCGACCGACGGACCGATCGACGGACCGACCGACCGACGGATCGACCGACCGACGGACCGACCCGCCCACAAACGGAGGGAAAGGCGCCCTTGGAACGAGGTTTTGGGCAAGTATTCCCAGCTTTTAAATGAGACAATGTAAAACTTAATAACGTTTATTTCAACTGGCCCCCTGATAGTTTCTTTTGAATAGGAATCTCAAATTTCATAACGAACTGTTACAATTTTCGCACTGTGCCCCCCCCCCCAAATAATTTTTTTGCTTTCACCACCCATGTTGGACTGTTGGACTTCCTTTCCGCCAAAAGCGTTGGCGAGTTGTCGCTGCCCTTCTTCTTTTTCGGAGTCATTGTATAAGCTTCAGCATTTATTGTTCATGACGATGACCTATTATTGTTATTATGACGTCCGACTTTGGAACACAGTAGGTTTTTACTTTTTACGCTGTTTGACTTCTTCCTCGCATCTGGGCGCCATTTTGAAGGCGTTGCCTTGGCAATTTTGTAATTTTGAAATTACGAATGAAAGTTCGCGTCAAAGTTAAAGAGTAATTTGTCACCCGTGGTATTTAATTTTTTTATTATCATTTATAGAAAACCAAACATAATAGAGCGGTAGAAAATAGAGCGTTTGTTATGCCCACTGATGTTACAAGTTAATCCTGCCCTCGCAGCGACAGCCAACCAGAAAACAGGAATCAAACAATGTAATATCATTAGAGCTGCTCACGTTCAGGTTTTAGGCAATCATTGCGGATTCCAGAGATCCTTTGGAGAGTGAACGCCTCCGAATTAAGATTTTTCCGGTATATTGAGACATACACTGGGGTTTTTAATAAGCCTCTTTAGATTTACGCCTCTGGGCCGACTAAACCATGCGGAGGCAATAAAAGCGTTATCCTTTTTCGCTTTTGGTGGTAACATGATCCCATTTTATTAAGTAGTGTTTACTCATACAAGCTGGTGATAGCAGAGGATATTTCTAGTTAGGGAGCCAACCAGAAAACGTGAAAGCGTTAATGACTAGTCAACAACCTCTCTCTAACTTTGAAAGCACTTGAGGCACGAATACAAACATCAATGTATGATTCTCAATGAGTACTAATTAATTACCCCACGCTGCAAGAGACAGAAAACGTAGAATTCGACAAGAGAAGAACAAAGGTAGAAAAGAACAAATAACAGAGCAAAGACCAATTTGTTCCTACATGTTCTATTGTTGTGTTGGCACTCTTTAACGCATCGCTATATCGCGTGCGACTCCATTTTTTCTTCTCAGTCGCCCTCGTAATCAATTTTTGTCAAAGCTCCCATTTCTCGCCGATTCTTTCTTTTGCGCCTCTAAGGTTAAAACACACGCTATCAATTGCAAATGAATGCATATGATTTCCTTACACGACATGCCAGGGGACTGCATACATGTGCATATTCTATATAGTGAGAGAAATTGTTCTCTGTGCCATTCGTTTGTTGATTCGAAAACAGGAACCGCATTTTATTCTAACGAGCGTCATTAAGATAATTTTTTACCTGCATTAAATTTGCTTTATAATTTGAAATAATCTTTATCGGGCTTGCCTAGCCAATAGATCAAGGAAAGAAAACAGCCTCTGCTGCGCCAAAACCAGCCAGAGCAGGTGATTCGGATGTTTACAGTATCAAACCAGGATCAAATGACGAAAACATAGTTTTTGATACATAATTAAAAAGATTGCTTATGTGAGTTGCATGTTCTTGCTTTAATCTTATTAACGAAAACCTTTTTCTCTTGCTTAACAATGTCAACAAGAAGCTCGGTTTCTCTACATGAAAGACAAGTTCTAGATATATACATAAATAAATAGTGAAAAACAAAACACAGGACTACTGTTGAAAATTCACCAAAGAAGAAAAAACAGCAAAGACAGCTTCAATTTATTGTGTCTAACTCTATTATCTAAGTGTTTGTTAATCAGATAATTTTATATCGAGCTGATTCTCATCTGTAGTGAAAGGTTCGCGTAAAGGCGACTTTCTGGAGACTTAACAAAACAGACAGAAAATGAAATAAGACGCCCACCCTATCTGAAAACAAGCTGTGTGGTTTTACAATCGTAACTTTCTCCAAACGCTTCGTCTCGTTCTAAAGCTTTAGATTTTCCAAATTTTGCTTTATTAAACTAACCAGATTACTCATTTCTTTTTTGTATGTGATATCTAGCAATATTAATTCCTTGATTGTTACCAAATGCTGAGTAGAAATTATAAACATATATAGATGTGTATGGTTTCTGTACCGATCGTTATCAGTGAAACAGATAGAAAATGAACTAAGAATCCCACTGTATAATCTGAAAACCTGGATAAAAATGAAACAGACATCTGTTTTTGACTTATTTTATCTAAACCGTGCCAGAATTCACTTCAAATGTAAATTTTTCGAGTTGGGAAGTTTCTCAATTTACTCTTTACAGTCATTTACAGAAAATATTAAGTTTCAAGGGTGGTGTTCCAGAACATGTACAAAACAACCGGAACAGTTCTTCAAACACAAAATAATAGGAAATGGTATGTTCTCTCAGTGAAAAGGGTGCAATGCCTGGCAGATTCACTGAATTTATATTACTCAGTTCAGCTATAAAATATAATATCTTAAATTATTAGAGTCTTGAGTACGAAAAAAACAGAATATAGTATATTACATGCGAGTGATATAACTTAAATGACCTAAGAATATTGTGTTAAGCTGAAATTGAATTCATTACGAAACTAATTTTATCTGGTTTACATGTTTGAGCATTTTCGTGAGAGCTATAGGATTATGGCACCTCTGTTTTATTTTTAATTTTAACAACTTTTTTTTAAGATTGTTTTTGAAATGGAACCCGTTAGCTAGCTGAGCTTCTTCGGTATTTTGCCTCGTGAATATCACTTGAAGGATCCAGAGGATAGCTTACAAAGGTACAAAAACTTTTATTTGATCTACCTTAATTGATACTGGTTGTTTTGCATGCAAGCCTTTAATACTTTTGAATGAGTGACTGTCAAGAGGAGGTAGCTATTCCTAGTTCATTTCTCTTTTAGTTAAAAAAAAAACAATTGAAAATTTTGAAAACATTTTACTTCTTCCAACAATAAATAATACCGAGCTGTACTCCTTTTAACAACTTTTTGGGTTTTTGTTATGCTCATTTTAATTATATTACAACCCTATATCGTAGTATCGCATATTGCCCAAGATGAGACCAGATAGTCTCAATTTGTTTTAAGCGACTAAATCGACTCGTACTTAAAAGAAGTGTGCAACTCATATGTGGTTTTTTCTTTTCTGTTAGAAAAAAAATTTAAAAAAAGCTCAGCTCTGTCAAAAACTAGCTTGGGTAAAAAAGATAGACAGACAGACAAACAGACAGTTTGGTTTTAAATTACTTTTATCGTATGACCTCTAGATTTTACAGGTATTGCAAAAGCTATTTCTTTTTTTACATCTTTAACAAACAAAAAAAAAGAAGTACAACATCGAAACAAATTACAAGTGTCAAGCTACAATATGCTAAGTTTTAAACAACGAAATCGAAAGTATTGCATGGTATAGTGAAAACAGGTTGAATAATAGTGTTAGGTTTTGTTATGTATTTATCATACTATCCCTTAACTTAAAACACTTAGATGCAAATGCTACCAAATAATTAATAACTTTGTCGTTTTTGGTTGACAGAAACTCCTGAAGGTTGTCCAAGCTAAGTTAGATATTTGCGTTTTTAATTTTATAGTAAAATTGATTTCGTAAATTGTTGTATCCTGTACATTCTGCTAGCATGTGTTCTTCTATTTCAACTAAATTAAGAGGGCAAAATAAACATATTCTATCATTAATCGCTGTAATAGTATATATGCCTGAGTGCCTGATTGGATTGCTAAGTTGTGATTACTTATTCTGAATTAAGTATAATTTCTTCTTGGAACAAAGGAACGTATTATATTTAGATAGGATTCAGTGTCGTCCGGCTTCTGTAGAATTCTAGTTTTCTAGAAATCAATGTATATATTATAAAAGAGATGCTCCAAAATTTTTCATACCCTCTTTCATTGTATCAACATATTTTACAAGATCTCGGTTTGAGAAATGAGTCGTAAGATTATTTCGTTCAGTGATATTATAAAAATTAAAAATGTTATGTAAATTTGAGTGATGACACTTCTTTTTTTTGGTCATATAAAGATTTTGAAATAGGAAAAGCTTGTTTTGCAATCGCTGAGTCAGGTAGATCTAACAAGTGATGCCATTACCTAAAGATTAGTTTATCAATTAAAATTTTTATGGGGTATCTACCTAATTCAGCCCTCAAGCCAGATTTGATGCTTTATTGTTTATGCCTAAAAAATATTTGCAAAATCTAAGATGAACCTTTTCGGTATCCCACGAGGTAAAGTTTTGTTTCAGGTAGACTCCCCAAACCTCACAGCCATATGTCAATATTGGCGAAATTAAGGTGTCAAATGTTTATTTTCTTGTTTCGATCTCAGTTTTTTTGAAGTTTTTAGTTTTAGGTTCTTTAAAAAGTGCATGAAGCGCCCTTTCCCTAGTTATGATTTTATGATTTGTGAAGTTTCCTGTAGATGAAATCTTTACTCCTAAATAAGTAAATTCTTGTACAATTTCAAAGGGGTCATTGTTTAAAAAGGATTTCTTCTCGTTGATATTCTTACACTTTTCCTTTCAAAAATTAGGCCTTATGACTTTTTTTGTTCACTGTCAGATTCCACGATCGCAATAAGCTGAAACTATACTAATACAGTTCTGAAGGCCTTCACTTGATTTAGAAATCAGGAAAAGATCATCTGCGTATAACATTTGAGGATAATTTATAATTACCGTCAGGCAAAATTAATGGATCGTTTCGGTCGGCGTTTGATAAAGGAAGACAGACAGACAGATAGATAAATAAATAAATAAATAAATAAATGAATAAATAAATAAATAAATAGATAGATAAAATGGTTAAGATCGGTTTTAAAAGACTCTAACTCGAGTTTCTGGGCTTTCACCCGTCGTCAGAGA
>JAOBRD021054304.1:0-11473 GCA_027575215.2 Hydrozoanthus sils | reverse complement strand
ATCGTCACGGAGGCCGCCAAGACGCTTTTCACCTCCGTGACGATCACCACGACCGCATGAAGTGTGCAAGTACGCGTCAGCCACTGATATTTGATTTCCGGTTGGCGTCCGTGGCAACACGGACGTCTGGTGCTTTAGGTCTCCAATGTCACCAATTTCAGTTCCTTATCAAGAATCTCTAACTGTGGTGAGTGACAGACATTAAGCAATAGTATTGTATGCTTTGTTTATTAATGAGGCCTTTATGATTTCATGCACTTGTTCCCATTCCTAATAAGGTTTGAGAGCCAGTTTTGAAAAAGTTCTATGAACTGAAGTTTTTCTTGTTACAAAAGATAGGAAAGCAGGGAATAGAAGAATTAAGAGCTTCACGGTACGATTGAGCAAGTTTTGGTTTCTCAGCCTTAGAAAATACATACACAATAAACTCTCGGCGTTTGCCTTGAAAGGGGGGTGAAATATGTTGGAAGATGATTAAAATAAAAATCGAATTAAAATAAGTAAATAGACACACACAGAGATTGACAGAGGAATAGACACTGAAATTTATCAAGAGCTACTGAATTGCGTAACCTAACAAAAACACGCTTAAAAATAATCTAGGAAATGAATGGATTGATGGAGGGATTGATCGTTGGATGTATGGATGAAATGAAGAATTGAAGGGTGGTTAAATGGATGGACGAATCGATCGATGAATGGTAGGAGTGATGGATCATTAGGTGTATGGATGGGTGGAGGGATAGTTGGATTGATGGATGAATAGGTGGGTGGATGGATGAATAGATGGATGGCTAGATGCATGGTTGAGTGAATTGATGAATAGAAGGAGGCATGGATCGTTGGGTGTAAAGATTGGTGGAGGGATAAATGGATTGATGGATGGATGGCTAGATGAATAAACGGATGGTTGGATGGCTAGATGGTTGAATAGATGGATCAATGAATTGAAGGAGGGATGGATCGTTAGGTGTATCGATTGATGGAGGGGTAGATGGATGGATTGATAGATGAATGGATGCATGTAGAGAAAAATGAAAGGAAGATAGAGCGTTGGATATATGGATGGGGTTAGCTTTTTACGCCCCCTCAATCTTAAACTTTAATAAAAGATTAAATATATAAAAAACGGTGACTTTCTGAGGTTTCTTTGTTGCTTTCAGATTTCTAATTTGCACCCAGTCTCCATTGCAATCAAACTGTGAGAAAGAGGGTTTTATAATCTTTTAATATTCATTCTCGATTATTAATTTGCAGGTTTTTGCAAAAAAACAATTTTTAGGCCTAAAATGTCCTAAACTTTCAGAAAAAAAATTAGGCTTAAAATATCCTAAAATTTCAGAAAAAAGTTTGTAGGCCTAAAATTTCCTACAATTTTAGAAGACAAATATTTAGGTTCAAAATGTCCTAAAATTTCAGAAAACAATTTATTAATTTAGCCTTAAAAATGTCCTAAAATTTCAGAAAACACTTTTTAGGCTTAAAATGTCCTAAAGTTTCGGGAAACATTTTTTAAGAATTAGAATGTCCTAAAATTTCAGTAAACAATTTTTAGGCCTGAAATATCCTAAAATTTCAGAAAATAATTTTTGGGCCTAAAATATCCTAAAATTTCAGAAAACACTTTTTAGGCTTAAAATGTCCTAAAATTTCAGAAAACAACTTTTAGGTCTAAAATGTCCTAAAATTTTAGAAAACAACATTTTGGCTTAAACTGCCCAAAACTTTCAGAAAACAACTTTTAGCCCTAAATTGTCTTAAAAAACACACAGAGGTCCTAAAAGCCCTAAAAACAGCTTTGATAAAAATAGAATGCTAGTTTACACAACTGCATCAAGGAATATCATGCGCACTGATGAGTGCAGTTGTGGAAACTTGCAGGCTATTGTTGTCAGAGCTGTTTTTATAACTTTCGGTTTTAAAAGGTCATTTGAAGCCTAACCATTTTCTAAAATTTTAGGACATTTTAGACCTAAGAATTGTTTTCTGAAACTTAAGCACGTTTTAAGCCTAAATCTTTTTTAAATTCTATGACATTTTAGGTCTAAAGAGTTTTCTCTGAAATTTTTGGACATTTGTCTTCAAGGACATTTAAAAATATAAGGCCTAAAAAATGTTTTCTAAAATTCTAGGGCATTTTAGGTCTAAAAATTGTTTACTAAAATTTGAGAATATTCAAGCCCTAAAAATTGTTTAGGCTGAAGTTTTGGCATAAAAATATTTTCTTCAAGTTTAGGCAATTTTAGGTCTAAAAATTGTTTTCTCAAATTTTAGGCAATTTTGATCCTGAAAATTGTGTTCTGAAAATTTAGGGCATTTTGAGCTTAAAAATTGTTTTCTAAAGCTTGTTACATTTTAGGTCTAAAGTTTGCTTTCTGAAATTTTAGGACATTTTAACGCTAAAAACTGTTTTCTGAAATTTTAAGACATTTTAAGACTAAAATTGTCTTCTGAAATTTTAAGACGTTTAAATAGTCCTAAAAAGTGTTTTCTGAAGTTTTGGATATTTAAGCCCCAAAAATTGTTTTCTGAAATTGTTGGCTATTTTTGGCCTAAGCATCATTTCCTGAAATTTTAGGGTATTTTAAGCCTAAAAATTGTTTTCTGAAAATTAAGGACATTTTGAGCAGGCCTAAAAACTGTTTTCTAAAATTTTAGGACTTAAAAGTTTTCTTAAATATCAAAGGCAATTTTAGGTCTAAAAATTGTTTTCTCGAATTTTGGGCAATTTTGATCCTAAAAATTGTGTTCTGAAAATTTAGGACATTTTGATCCTAAAAATTGTTCTCTTAAGTTTATAAAATTTTAGGTCTAAAGTTTGTTTTCTGAAATTTTAAGACATTTTAAGGCTAAAATTGTCTTCTGAAATTTTAGGGCGTTTAAATAGGCCTCAAATTGTTTTCTGAAAATTAAGGACATTTTGAGCAGGCCTAAAAACTGTTTTCTAAAATTTTAGGACTAAAAACAGGAAATTTTATGCCTAGAAATTGTTTTCTGAAATTTTACCTCGTTCCCAGGGCGCCTTTACCTTCGTTTTTTAGACGTTCTAGACGATAAAAAGAGTTACAAACTTTCAGCTTTAAAACACAATGCGTTTTGGATCGTTTTCGTGACGATACAGTGTGGTTTTAGAAAAATAATTGTCACTTTCACTCCGATAAAGGCTTTGCGACATTGTCGGGAAAACATTTTCACTTCAGTTTTACTTCAGTTCGAGGCTTACCCTGAATTCGTGCGCCGACAGTCTATTTTTATCAGCGGCACCTGGAACTGGAAAGGGTCTATTTCACCAAAAAATTTTCAAAAGTTCAAATGCCCGGGGGAATGCCGGGGGATGTTTAAGCTTCGATTTGATCGATGCATAAGCCTCATGAACGTTTGCGTTTGAGAAACAAAGAAAAAAATACGCTTTTTTAAATCTTTTTTATAATAAACAGCGAATTCTTCTGAGCCTTATAAAGTTGTTCTTATAAAAAAAAGCTTGTCCAGCAAACACATTGATTACAATAAAGTGCATATGAAGTGAAAAATTTTATTACTTCAGTGGATAGACCTTGCTAAATGAAGAACAGCGGTGAAAAAAATTGCCAAAATCTTTCCTGGTTCTTGAGATATTAACATTTAAAATTTCCATCTGATGACGTCATGAGTGGTTCCGACAAATTTGCATTTTTTTAAAATCTGCTGCCAATCTGTAAAATTTGGATGTATTTGAGTTAAAGTACCTTGAGGCAGGTGGATTATTAGTCCAAGTTTGGCTCAAATACATCCGAAAGTTATGGATTGGCAGCAGATTTTTAAGAAATGCAAATTTGTCGGAACCACTCAGACGTCATCAGATGAAAATTTTAAATGTCAATATCTCAAGAACAAGGAAAGATTTTTGCAAAAAAAATTTCACCGCTATTCCTCAATTAGCAAGGTCTCTCCACTGAAGTAATAAAGTTTTTCACTTCATAGGCACTTTAAGAACACTTTGAGGACATTCGAGGCTAAAACCCCAAACAGCCTCGGCACAAAAATTAAACGTTCTTATAAAAAAGAGTGTAGTCGTCCGATCTCCCGAGACACCCTGGCAGACAACCTGCAAAGATTGAATTATCGTCCACGTTGGCGAGTATGATGTAATGGCAGCAAATACACTTAGACCTGGCGACAATTCTATTCAATTTACGCTCTTAGTATGTTTATAAGAAGTATCCAATCATTCGAGACAGACCAGTTTGTGTGCAGTACCCGCCACTTGTGACAAACTACGTGAACCAATTCTTAAAAACCCCGAGCATTCAACTGACATACAGGGCTCGAAATAACAGTCGGCAGGCGCCGGTCACATTGTCCAATCAAATATAATTTTGCTCGAACATACGCGTTTTTTGCCGGACAAATTTAATCCATCTTAACTAGTTGCAATAGAGACTACATTTTGCAAGTTACATGATCTGTAAACCTTTCAGCAACTCAAAGCACGCCGGGTTCGCAATAAAAATTAGAAGTTTAATTTCATTTCTATCTCTTTGTCTTAATTGTTACATTGTATTCAGCCACGTGTAATGCAAGATACAACTGCATCGTTTGGTTAAAATCTGACCAGATCGCTTACAAAAAGTTACTGCAGCTTAAGCTTATGAATTATACAATATAACATCTTAGCCTTCAATTTTGATGAGCATACTGTAAAAAAAACTTACCAACTTTTCCGTAAATAAAAATATTGTAGTTTGCCGCAGAAAACTCCAGTGTTGAACAAATTGATGAAACCGATTCTATGAATAAGATCAATGAAGGATCTGAACAGTTTGCTCCGTACGTGCGACGAACTTCCATAATAAACTGTTATTTTACGACGGAAAATTTAGTACGTCTAGTTTAATATCTTTTTTTCGGGAACACGAAAAGATTGAATAACTTCTATCATGATTGTCAACATCTCAAAATTGAATTTCCTTTAAAAGCACAGACGACCGGTCAACATGTCCGGACAACCCTCGATTCTGACCGGACATTGTCCGTTGACCGGCCGTTATTTCGAGCCCTGTACATAAACGTTCTGGTAGAAACCATCAAAACGACCGGTCGAACGCCATGATTGTACCTCCAAACATGACGGTTTCATACTTCAGTTGCAACCAGTTTAGGAGAATTATGCTTTCGTCTCCAGTGGCTTGCTCTGTTATCAACTACCATTTTCTCATTATCAGCTACCTTCTTATGAGTATGTCACTTCATGTAATGAGAAGTTTGAAGCTGACAAACTGACGAGGTCAGTCTGTTCTGTCAATTACTTGATTAATTAAATTTGCATTGTTTTCTGTTTGATTGTCCTCTTCATGTAATATATGGTATTCCTGGCTTGATTCAGCCGCTCGTTGCTCGTCCAACAATCTCTGTCTCTCTCTGTCGCACTGTCTTTTCTTGTCCCGAAGACTTCTTGCCCACTGTAGGTCATCTTCCCATAGCTAGAAAAAAAGCTATATGTCAAGTCTTGCAAGCACTCAACCTCATTACTAAAAAGGTCTCATTGTTAGAAAGAAAACGATATATATTTAAAGTCTTCAAAAAAATCTTGATCCCAGGGTATCTATATGCCGGGGGAGAGAAAGACACTAGGAATGAGGGCCGAGTAGCTAGAAAGAAAATGGTATAAGTCAGGTCTTGGAAACAACATAAGGGTCCCTCTATATCACCATCAAGGAGGAGCAGAACTAAAGAAGCTTGCACCTTTACAAATTATTTGTGGGGGAACAACAAAACGCTGAACACACCATAGCAACGAAACAGTTTGATTCGAAAGATGAGACAAACCCAGAACAGGCATTCTACTGGAAAATGATGAACCCGATTTGTACTTTGAAACTATACTAATACAGATTCCTGAGCACACCAGGTTTCCAAACTTGAGATATTGAATCATTAATCAAAATTAAGTAAAACTAGTATTTTATATTCCTGAACTTTTTGGACAATTAAATTTTCAGACCTTTTTCTTTGTCTGAAAATATAATAATCCAAACATTTTCATAATGAAATAATGTCAGGTCTTAACAAAAACAAATGTTAACTACAAAACAATTATCACTAGCAGTTCTTAAAAAGAACGAAGTGCTTCCTGATAATTGAGGTGTGGATAAAGTACCCCTATCAGGTACTAAATTGTTTGAAAGAACATGTAAACACATGATGCCTCCATGCTGAGGAATTCGATCAATGACTGATTGTGTCCACAAGTTGACAGTGACGCTTTGGTTGCATACTAAAGAAGAACTAGCCATAAAAGCATATTACCTTCCTCTCAAAAGCTCACTGAAGCTTTCTGATGTCTGATGAACACTTCCTTGCTGTGAATTTGATCCTGATGCATTATTCATACCTGACTAAAACCTTTCTCTAGAAGACCACTTGCATTGATCACACACACTCAAACTTCATTCTTTGAGAAAGGAAATCATGTGCTCAGGCTGCTTCATTGGATTGGTTGGAAAAAACAACACTGAACAAATATTAATCTTGCAAAGAAGCTGATTGGCCTACAATAGTCAAACCAACCATATATGGAACACCAGTAATACCAGAAGCAAAAAGCCATGAACCCACTCCCCTGATTAGCTTTGAGAGGCCAAACCAACCATATACGGAAAATAGATTGAAAACCGGAAGTAAAGATCGAGTTTTTCTGCAGGAATAGAGACTGCTGCTGTTGCTATCACTCTGGCAGCAACAAAATCAGAAAATCAAAATAATAATCACAGTGTTAGCTGTAAGAAAAATTCAAGTAAGTATTATTTTTACCTCTTTTTCATCTGGTTTAATGTGAATTGCTCTTGCAAAGTTCTTGACTGCCTGTGTTAATCAGAAAGAAAAACTGATTCGGTTTTGAAACTAAAGTATATTTACTAAAGAATGCATAAAGATAACCGATTGTTGTTAATGGCATTTCACATTTCCTTTGGCACTCGATCATTCAGTCATACTATGCACAGGTTAGAACCCCCCTGAAATATGAAGGATAAGGGCTTGTCTTGAGGTTAGCACCACCCCCCCCTTTCCCAACTTGATTTTTGGATCCACACCTGCACAATCAGAAATGTTTCAGAAACTTGCTAAAATTTAAAAAAATTTAGCCTATAATTTTAAACATTAATTCTTAAGCAAGTTAAAAAATGTCATAACAATTTTTATTTTATTTTTGTTGTGTAATTGTTCCTGCATTGAAAACTATGCAGACTGGGTGAATGTGCAAATCTCATTGTTTACCATTACCAATTCCACATCTCCAAACCCAAGCTGGGCTCTTCCAAGACTTTGGTAAGCAGTCCACCATCTGCAATTCACAGAAACTGCCTTCTCAGCCATTTTTACAGCAGGAAAAACTTCACACAGCTCAAGTAAAACCTAACAAAAAAGTTTTAATATTAAAATTAATGTGCAGTACAGTCTATCTATACTGTGATCAAGACTTGAGTTGAGCCAAAAGGTTAGTGAGATGAAATAGTTACACTATGTCAAAATCTTAACCCTATATAATATTTGTTTATTTTGCTGCTGAGCTGATATTGGAGTTATCGATGAATTAAATGTTCCTTAACTTTTGGCTGATACATTATTTATCTATTTATTTGTCATTATTTGCATTGATAGCCAACCATGCAAACACTACCAATGGAGGTAGATTTACCTTAGTTGGCTTAACATCTGTAAACATCACATGTTAACAAATTATAGGATTGTTAAGCAGATGTTAAAACAATGACCTGTGCCCACTCAATTATACAAAACAGTCCGTCAAGTTTTGAATGAGCTGAGACAAACAAATGATTTTCGAGGATTATTTTTTAATCATAGACTCTTAATAAGTAGGCCCATCTATAAAATTAACCTTGTAAACCTAAGATGGCAGAATCACACACTGGGTGCTATTAAAAAACCAAAGGCCATAAAAGCACAATTTTGTGGTAGAAGGGCTTGAAAATTGCTAGCACTATAATATGGATAGTTATGTATTCCATTCAAGAAATCTTTTATCTAACTATGATCAGACAAACAATTACAAAATTATGTTCATGACTAATGTAAAACTTATCCAGCAATCAAAATTTCGTTTTGTAACCACAGTGAGTGCTGACTGATGATCTACTGTATGTTTAGCCTTAAAAACTGTATTAACCCTTTCCCCTTAAGGCATTTGTCAACATCTAAATTCTCCTTACAGTAACAATAGAAAATAAGCTGATTAGTGTTGAGAATTTCAAATTTGATCATCCACCAAAGAGTCTGAAAGATCAACTCTCAAATTCTCCCAAACTACTCAGAAATACTATGGACATAAATTATGAGAACTTACAAGCTAATCATTGGGCACCCTTACGGGTAAAAGGGTTAAAGAAATTTGTTAAAGTTTCTACTACGACAATTGACTTGTCATGGAAAACACTTTGGTGCTTCAAAACTCAAGGAGAATAATATATAAGAAACTGAGATGTTTCAGGGGCTTGACTTATTCTCATTATAAGATGTATAAAAAAATAAATAAATAAATGAATTTTATTTATGAGTTAAAATATTTAGCTTAAGATAGCTAATTGAAGATACTGTATGTTCAATCAAACATGGCTATAGTTCGGAATCCCAACTGGTTGAAGATGGACCAGTTGGCTATTTACAAGCCTGGTGGATTTGACTCTAGAATCACCAAAGCCAAATCCAGTCAGTGGTCACAGTGGGACAACTGCATGCAAATCTGGCACCCTAACCAATGAGCCACACTACCACCCCATTCAAACCATACAACACCTTGGAAAAGACGGAAGGTTAGAACTTTTGAAAAGTTCTCAAAGTAACAGTTTTCAGTGAGTAGTTTCAGTTTACCTGTGACTTCATTTCGTAAATTGTTTCATCATTGGGAGTTAAATCAATGGCTTCATCCCAACGTTTAATAGCTTCCCAGTACCTGCAATTGATGAAATCAAAAAGACAATCGTCAATGTGAAAAAATCTGGTATGATATTTGCCATTATTAATGCATGTGGTTAATATCTACAACACGGTTTATGTTGCCCAAGCTGTGTTGTAATCCTCAAATCCCGTCAAACCTTCATGGATCATCCTTATTTATAGTTCGTTTACTAGGTATTTGTTTTGGAGCGTGGACCATAGAGATCTAGAAAAGCGTCAATAGCCCATTTAAGTGTAAAATTTATTTTAAAAAGCTCAAATTTATAACAGTTTAAAAACCGTTTGATAGAACTTAGAATGGATATCGATCGATAAACTCATATAGATTACCCTAATGCCGAGAGGGCTATCAGCAGTATGCTTCAGCCTGCGGAGATGAGTTGGCACCTTCGCCGATCTACAATTGCTTGCATGGCGGACTCTTTGAAGGAGTTTATAGACTCGGAAGCCACAACGACAGATCGAGATAGAACTTCTAAGTTCTAATAGAAATTGATATAATAACCATAGAATGAAGATCTTTCAGATCCAGCTTAAAATATCAATAACTTTTTGTTCCTGTAATCTTTCATCAGCAGCTAATAATTTAAAACAGTTACCTTTTCTGATCAGCCAAAAACACTCCTTCTCCTTTCAACCTTTTACTCTTTGTACAAGCGTCCTCCAGTTCGGGTAAAGTTGCAGCTCTCTTCCTGAGAACAGCCCAGTCTTTTTCAAACGGTTCCTTGAACGGATCATGTTCTATCTGTTCGCCATCGTCAAAAGCGGCTG
This sequence comes from Hydrozoanthus sils, assembly GCA_027575215.2. Classification (NCBI taxonomy): domain Eukaryota; kingdom Metazoa; phylum Cnidaria; class Anthozoa; order Zoantharia; family Hydrozoanthidae; genus Hydrozoanthus; species Hydrozoanthus sils. Next base: position 1,750 of record JAOBRD021054304.1, on the reverse strand, counting down.
CTCTTTTTCCTTGCAGAGCTTGAGAGCGCTTCCACGAGAACTTGGTCGCCATGTTTGTTGTTTTTATTAATTTGTTTTTATTTGTGTTTTGCATCTCATGTGGTCAGCGGAGTGGCAAAGTTACGCAGGCCCAGATTGTCTGTTTTGCTTAGGTCGGCCATGTTTGAGTGTAAACTTTGGCGCCAAAAGAAAGTCTAACAGAAACAGCAAGGGCATATGATGAAAAGAAAACGACAAAGTGAACCAGCAGGAAAAGGGTGAGCAAGAGTATTTTAGTGCAATACTCTAAAGATTTAAGACGTTTATTGCTAAACACGTAACTAAAATCGAATGTTAAACTAAGACCAATAAATTGCTTGACCGAGTTTTTGATGGAGTGGTGTGCCGCTGAGAATTACCCTTCATTAACTGTTAAGCATTTGTAGAAGCGTTTTGAAAATTTGATTAAGCAATTTATTGGTTCTTATTTACTTCGTGACAATATATAATGATGTTAGTCACAGTTCATTCCTGCTAAATATTTCTTGGGTCAAAAAAGCCCGGCGTACTAAATCGATGAATTCGATGATCGGAAATCAGTCAAATAAATAGATAACAGTCGATGAAAATTGGTTAATTGCCATCGACTGGTATCTGTCAATCGATGATCAATCGAATATCACACAGAAATATCGTAAATATATCATTGATTGCCATGGAATCTTTCCAGGATCGGAATATACATGTTCTCTTTTGGGAATCTATCGATGAATATGATAACGTTTTCAGTCATCGTTTTGTGATCGATTAGTCGATATCAATCGATTAACTAGAATCGATTGGGCATCAATTTCATCGACTTAGTACGCCAGGAAAGAGTAAAGTTCAGAATTTTTGTAGCATATTATTTTGTTTTGCTATTATTTTGATTAGTAATCTATTCCCCACCCAGGAGCATTTTAATTTTTTTAGGGTTTTTGTTCAAATCCGCACCTCTTGCCCGTTTTATCTCCCCCCCTCTTGGAACTTACATTGATAGGTACATTAACTGTTTTTATTTGTAGAAATCAAGAAGACATTCTTTTTTGTTTAAAAGGGTTCTTTCATCTATTATTTTCACAATCTCGTCTTCTGAAATGAGGGCAAAACAAGTTGCCATGTTTTTCCATTCACAGATGAGAGACCAGCTGGGATACTGAGTTTATTAACTTATTAGTGAACCAATCAGAGCATGCAAAAGGTTCTATTCACCTGTTCATTGGTTAATACTAATACCAAGTAATTGTTACCTGGTGACCAGATCTAATAAAAACATGACTTTGCAAGTGTTTTAGTTTGCAGTAAAATATTGCCATTCATATAATTATTATAATAAAAAGACTTAAGCAAGTGGTTGCTTGTTAGTGTTCAAGCATCTTCAGTTATGTTTTGTAAACTCTTACATATACAGTACAGTAAATTTGTAATTGCTTAAGTGAAGGCCTAGTGCCAAAACTTTGTATGAAATAGCAAATAATTCTTCTAACCATTATGAAGAGAAGATAGGGATGAGGGAGAGTTGAAAACTTCATCAAAAGTCACTTGCATAGCACTAGACTCTTTAATTATTGAACATTACAGTCACTATATTAACATTAGCACTTCTTTTTATTGTTGAATTGTAGATTTCATGCAATAACCAAATTTTTTAAGGCATTGACAAGTGAGGGTAAGTCGTTTCACTTTTTTTATGATAATAAGGGGGGGGGGGGGGGGAGTGGGTTATTCAAAA